>QVTF01000430.1:0-38880 GCA_003573665.1 Oxygymnocypris stewartii | reverse complement strand
CTAAGG
This sequence comes from Oxygymnocypris stewartii, assembly GCA_003573665.1. Classification (NCBI taxonomy): domain Eukaryota; kingdom Metazoa; phylum Chordata; class Actinopteri; order Cypriniformes; family Cyprinidae; genus Oxygymnocypris; species Oxygymnocypris stewartii. Next base: position 38,874 of record QVTF01000430.1, on the reverse strand, counting down.
GCAAGGACGCTGGCGGCGAACTCCATCGCCTCGGAGGAAGATGAGTTGGTATGGTCGAGTCTTCTGTCACGGATGTACAGGGGGATCCAGGAACGAGGAGACGTGGAACTTCGTTCAAACACTTTATTTACAAACACGGAGATCGCGGGAGCCATGAACACAAAGGAATGACGTTAAGACTCGACAAAGACACTGGGAACACTGAGGACTTATAAAGGGAAGGAAATGAAGGAGCAAACAAGATAATTAATAACACAGGGCTGGGGACTAATCAACTAAAGACACAGGGCTGGGAACTGATAATTACAAATGACGACAGGAACAGGAACTGACCAAATATGGGCACGAGAGGAGGGGAAACACAAGACACAGAGAACACAGACCTGACAGATATAGCCTATTTGTGTTGTATAAGGTCTTTTCTCTTTTTTTAAACAAATGCGTTGTGGTTTATTGTTTTATGTTATTTTTTTATTATGAAAACAGCAACGATAAAGACAAACTCGCTTATATTAAACGAATAAATTAAACTTAAACTTTTATTAACAAAAGTTGCGCTTTTGGATCATGGTCTCGCATCACTCTTGTCACGTGACCAACACCCACCCCGTTTTATTTCGCAGTCCCCCCTGCTCAAAATACGTTCCCGCGGCTATATGTGTGTGTACACTCACGCTGAAATTGTTTTCTCTCTTGGTTCAGGAGGAAGGCCAACTGTAAGATGTTTCTGATGAATTAGCAAATCTGAGCATGCCTGTTAATGGAAAACATATCTAATCAGAGAAAATGTAGATTAATTTACATGCAGATACAGGAAAACTGCTACTCACAGCATCCAGCTCTTCTACTTTCTTGCGTAGCATCCCACAGATCATCCGGATGAGACCCCAGTGTTTTAGGTTTCCTGCCTTTTCATACAAATCACTCAGCAGTCGTCTTACTGTCCAACCATTCCCATGTAGCTTGGTGTCCCAATCTATTCCCCTTATAAAAGAAATCCCAACATTATTCCATTTCAAAACAATCCTCACAGTCACAGTTCAGCTCTTTTCTAGGACACAGATATAAACAAAACCCATTAAAGTTTCGGTGGTACTGACTTGTCTTGAACAGGATGTAGAGAATATCAGCCTGATCCTGCAAGTTCTGACTTTGTTTCAAGCATCTGCACTAAGGCTGGGTAGTCAATCCCACCATTGACGTCTCTGGGCCGGTTCATGGGTTGAGGGGCCTGTGTCTCAGATGCCTTCGCAGGAGAAATAGTCATTACAGCTCTTTGTTAGGTGTGGACACTTACAATAAAGCCTTTTTAACCATTCCAGAGAGCAATTTTCCCATTGATTTTCTCCATATAGAGATTCCTCAGAAAAAAATAATTATCACATTACAGACAGTGTTTTTAAGTACTGCTCCAAGACTACATTTATTTGATCAAAAATGCAGTAGAAACAGTAATATTAAAAATAAATATTACAAAACTGAATTTTCAGCAGCCGTTACATTCTTCAGCGTCACATGATCCTTCAGAAATTATTCATGCTGATTTGGTGCTCAGAAAATATTTCTTATTAATATAAAGCCTGTTTCCGCCACTGAATAAAAAAAAGATAACAGCGACATTTATCTTACAATTCTGACTTTTGTATCGCAATTGACCTATCGGTAAGCCACTCCCCTCGAACGCAGACTAGCCAATGGCAGTCGAGTATCAGTTGCACAGGGAGCGGAATAGAGAACCACCATAGAGAAACATTAGAAGACGTGAATCTCGCATCGGTTTTATGGGGTTTATGCTTCAAAAATGGAAAAAACCATGTGCCTGGGGTACTTGTAACACTGATTCCAGGTACTCTAAGAGGATGGGCAATATCATTTACTTTATTACATTTCCTGATTCCAAACAAAACAGCAAAATATCCCTAAGTATTCAACCCCAATCCAAATGAAGACAAAAACATTCATTTTCTGGTTTGTCATGCACTCATTAAGTTAACATTAATGGTATCTTGTGCTTTAGCACAAGTTTCTGTTAGTTTCTGGCTAAAACTAGCTAACGTTAAAGTTCTCACGTCTTGTACAGTGTACATTATGTCAAAAACACATAAACGAAGGTCTACATTCACTGTCTCTTCATTTTAAACTGGTTAAATGTGCATTAATTTAACCGTACCAAAGTCTCATTAAGACAAGTCCTGTCACTCGGCGGCCATCTTTGAAACACCTCTCAGGCATCCAAGTGCAGCTACTACCACTTTGTATGGGGAAACATCAAATTCTCCAAAACTGTTCACTAAGCTTACGATTAAATATCATATTTGTAATCACCAATGAAATCTGACAACAACCGTGTCACGAATGTTGTTTCTTTTGCTCAAATAGCAGTATAAAAAGCTTATTTCTCATTTTTGTAATTATAGAAATAGTTATATTCTGTAATATTATTAAAGTCTTCACTGTTACTTTTGATCAATTCTCTGCGTTCGTGCTTCAATAAAAGGACAGAAAATTGTCATCAACACATTTATCTGCTAATTTGTTAGGGGGAAAATATATTATATACTGGCGTAAACCTACACTATGTAATCACCTAACATAATTTGAGCTCGCTGTAGGTCTATCTTGGAAGGTTTACACCTTTTTATTAGTTAAAACTGTTTCTCTGTCTAGGAATGAGTGGGATTTTTACTTCTGGAACCTGATAAAAAAAATCAAGCACACAATTTGGAGAGCAGAGACAGCCAGAATATTCTTATAACTATTGTTTAAATCTTCAAAGTGAAAGCCTGTAATTTTGTGTTATCTACCTTTTCTTTGTCATCCAGCAAATTAAGGTTTGGTGCCGGAGAACGGAAAAGTTTAGTTGGAAGGTACATGTGAACATCTGTGGAGAGGTTAAAATAAAATCATGAATTATTTCTGAGCATATGCAAAAGTGACTGTTCTCTGAACAGCGTCAAAATGACTCACTGTGTATATTGAGCTCTCTGGCTTTGTGCACCAGAGACACCATCTCCTGGGTCTTTTTGGCTGCTGCCCTGAAGCGGCTGAGGCCTCCTTTAGTGGCACTAATGGGACTCTGCTGAGGAACTGCCAGCAGCTGGTCCAGATACACGGCCAGGTCATCCACCTCTGCACACACACACAATTAAATAAAAACCTCAGAGGATTGAGCACGATTTCTGTCACTTTTGAGAAGCAATTGAGCATTTCACCACATGTGTCAATATATAAAACTGTCAAAGCAGTTACTGCTCCATCACAAAACACCTCTCAAGCCTCCATCCGCACATGCAGCTACGCAAACTGTCTGACAGAGTGACTGTCAACTGCAGGCCACACATTTCAAACAAAAATGTCATGCACAAAATGGGAAAAACTGCAAGCTAACAGCCAACAAAACCCTGGCAACTGACTTAACCATCCAAACAAAAATGTTTGTTGGTAACTTTCCAAAAAAATAAGAAAATGATTTAATCTTTAAAATGAAAGTCATGCTGTTCTAAATCTTTATTACACTCTTGTCTGAGACACAAAATAAGATATTTGTTTATATTTTGAAAGTCAGCAGCAACAATGGACCCAAATGACTTTCAGTGCATTTTTTCAAAACGTCTTCTTTTGTGTTCCACAGACAAAATAAAATTTTCACATTTTTAGGATGAACTATCCCTTTATGGTTTTAAGACATTTCGAGAGAAAAGCTCATTATTCGTGCTGCTAGCTGGTGGCTCACTCACCACAGTCCATAAATGTAAGATGGGCACAACAGGAGGTGTCAAGAAAAGCAGAAAGTTTCCCAGTCTTAATCCTTGAAATGTAAAACTGATTTGATTTTGGGCTGCTTTAGGTATGTAACAAATATTGAATGGACTGACCGCTTTAAATACGTTACCTTGCTCCTCCAAAGTAACCGTCCTGTAGTTTTTTCAAGGTTGCCAAAACAGCAGGATCAATTTGCTTGTGATCATCGGCTACAAAGGACAAAAACTAAATGAGTCTTTCAGAATGAGAAAGCGACTGTCTGCATATGATGACGTTGTGAGTTGAGGACACTCACTGAGCATGTCGTGTGAAATTGGGAACGTTACTGTGGGTCGGCCTGTCATCCTCCAGCGAGAGCAGAGGTAGGAGAGGTCAATACGGAGCATTTCCACAATCATGTGATTGTCCAGGGCCAGATAGAACTCATGATGGTCTACAAACTGGACATTCGATCAGGAGCAAAACCAGAAACTGAGTACATATTCAAATAGATACCAACGGCAAATTTAAATTCACATATTGACATACTTGAGGTGTGAAAGTAAAGATGGTGTTCCGAATAATGTAGAATTTGGAAGTTCCCAGCACGCCAATTCGCCGGTACGGCCGTCCAGTCAGTCCCAGTCTTTGGTTGCGCCCTGAAAAAACACAGTAAAATCTGTCAGTCTGTGTGTATTTTTATCTCTTTATTCAAAAATTCGGTTCATCATGACACTGTATCCCTTCAAGATAATGAGTGGGGATGGGGACCAGCTATAAATCTCCAAAAAAGCACCATAAAAGCATCAAACAAATAATTCATAATACATGTGCAGTATAACACAAGTCTTATGAAGCTATTTAAAAGCTTTTGTTAGAGGAACAGGCTGAAATATCTTTTAATTGTTTGCAGAAAATCTTTCTGTGGTCGCATTCGCTTACTTTGTATGCAAATTAGGTATTTTTTTAAGTTTAAAAACTAAATTGAATCAATCTTGAACTGAATTAAACTAAACAATGACATTGTTTCCTTCTATATAGCTGTTTATGCCTGAATAGGGGTGACCAAAAAAATTTATCACAATACGAGTAATTTAATTTCACAATAATAATATATATCACAGTGTAGTTATTTTTGCTTTAAATAAGGTCGTATCACATCAAAAAAAAAATACCATAAAAATGTCAGAATTCTTGTCAGGAGTGTCAATATCTCAAAAAAAACTAATAATAGCCTAAATTAGTACAAGAAAAAGAAAACTACAGAAGAAAACATAAATAAGAAATGCTCCTTACATTATAAAAAGTAATCAAATGTATAAAACACTGCATATTCTTCACTGTTTTTTAATGAAAAATATATTGCTTCTTATTACATTTACAAAAGTGATTTAATCAAGAGGAGCAAGAGATTTTCTCTCTTTTGTTGTTTGATTAACATGAATGACAGACAGCGGAAATATTAGACTGCTGTCACTTTAAGAGCTGCCCGGATCCAATATACTGTTACACATGTGTCTTCTTTCTCAGCTGTTTACAAGGATACTTGCAAAGACGGTCACTGACACAAGTGTGTGTATTTAACCGTTTAAGGCCTACTGAGCGGCAAAATAACTGTTCAATCCTGCGCTCCATGAGCCCCGCCTTCACATGCATATAGCGGAATAAGTTCTCTTTCATTGCTGATTGCATTTCAACAGCTTAAAATCCGCCCACCCCAATATCTAAACTGAACTTTTTACAATTATTGAACTGAACCGAATCAACACAGACCTGACAAATGACACTATGCCTTTTTTAGAAATGCTTTACAGCTTCAACAAATCATTGTTTTTTTATTTCTGTTTATAAGTATTCTTGAAGCTATTTGCTATGTATAAAGTGCTATATGAATTAAGGTGACTTGAGTTCTTCCCTTGATTTCTACCCTGAGCTCACCTAGTCTGGCATAGATGTGACTGAGCACTCTGGAGGGCTGAACTCGGATTGGGTGAACGTCCTCCAGGGTTTCTGCTTCAATGCCATGGCTCTGCAGGAGCTGTTTAATCTCGTCGTTTTCTGCCAGGAGAGACACTGAAAACGGCCAGTGTAAATATGGTGAGCTGGAATACTTATGTAATATGCAACATCAAACAGGTTTCTAGATTGATTCACTCCGATTAAGCTACTGTCAAACATAGGACTTACCTTGAACCACAACATCAGGCTTGGGAACAGTGGAGAGGCGTCTATTGAGAGGATCGATTTCTCCAGCTGCTAAAAGCCCCTATAAAGTCCAAAACAATCATGATTTCACAAATACAGATACATACTCTTATCATTATATGTTTTCTCAGATTCATAGCCACAGGGTAAAGGATGCATAAGTCAGTCTCAACATTCACGTATCATACTGAAAAAACATTCATTTTATCATACTGATAAAAAAATGTATAGCCTGAATAAGTCGCTTTGGATAAAAGCGTCTGCTAAATGCATATATGTAAATAAATGTCATGTGTAACTGTAGTTATATACTTAGCAAGCATGTTTGTTCAAAGCAACCTACAAAATACATTTCCCAAATAATTCCACAGTAAACAATATCTTCAAAAATCACGCTCTATTCGCCAAACCATATAGGTTTCTTCTGAGTATGATGAATTTGAACTATATTCAAATGTATATGATCGATCGATAGAATTTAATAATATATTATTTAAATATATTTCATTGTATCATTTATGTGCTGTTTTAAAAAATTCTGGGATTGGTAAGATTTATAAGACATAAAATAAGACTTTTATGCTCACCAAGGCTGCATTTGATCAGTAAAAAACATTTACATTTTATTATAATGTAATTTATTCCTGCAATGGCAACGCCGATGTCTCATCAGCCATTACTCCAGTCTTCAGTGTTACATGATTCCTCAGAAATCACTCTTTTATGATGATTTGACGCTCAAGAAACATTTCTTATTATTATCAATGTTGAAAACAGCTGTGCTGCTTAATATTTTTGGAGAAACCATGATTTATCAGGATTTTGTGATAAGAAAATTATTTATTTGATATATTTTGTAACATTATAAATGTCTTTACTGCCACTATTAATTTAATGCATCTCTACTGATTAAAATCATTATTATATAGTATGTATAGTATTATACAATTTGAAATATTTATTTGAAAAACTCATATTGACCCTACTTGGATAAAGTAAATTAAATTAAATAAATTTCTTTGAAAAAATCATATGGTATTGTAAATATAAACAAGCATACATATATACTGTATGTTGTGAAATGTTAATGCATGGAATTCCCTGATTTAAATAACTGCATTGAACTGAAGAGATGAACAGGAAGAATAAGTGGAAACAGGTGTATTTCATGAGAGAGACATAATGTGCAGCACGGCCTCCAGAAACAGATTAAGAAACACTGCAGTACAGCATTACCATATAGAACGCTTTTTGTGGAATTTACTGTACCTCTGCCAGCAGGTTACCCAATATGTACAGAGACTGGCCCCATTTCAGTGGACACTTGCCTACTGGCACTCTATCCACGGTGTGAGGATTAACATACTCTTCATCAACCTAATTGAAATGACACATACGGTGTGAAAGTCCATTTTTCCTTTGGAATAACCCACAAAGAATCACTCAACCAGGAATCTGATTTCATCATGACTGCACCAAATCCAGTGCTTTGGTGTCAAGAGCAAAATAACTAAGTGTGTCCAGACTGTACCTTATCTGGAGGAACACTATAAAGCTCAGGGACCAATCGTAATCCATTCTTCCCTCTGATGAGAATGCCTTCTAAAGCCTCTCTGTACTCCTGAACCTTAATAAGAGAGGAAAAAGCAAAACATTGTTTTCTAAAGAATAGCTGGTTTTTTATTTAATGTCGGTAGTGAATTGCCTGTACCTGTTCTGGACAGTTGATAAAAATACCATCCAGGATGAGGTATGTCCAGAACAGTGGCCATTCACACTCTATGTTCTCGAAGAGCTGCAGCTCTGAGGACTCGTAGTACAATCGATTAGGGTCCTTAGAGAATAATGATTGTGTGGGAATAAGCTCCAAACGCCCATACAAAACACAACCACACACATAGATGTCACATCACATATTTTGTATGACAATTGTTCAAGCTTGGTTTTACCTCTCGGGGAGTTTTATGTCCATCTCTAAGAAAGCGACAGCATCCATATCTGCCCTATAAGACAACACAGGGGTAAATAAACACTAAAGGTGTTTGTCAGACTTATACAAAAAATATTAATTTCTATAATGAATTAAAAATAATGATAAATTGTTCGTAAAACGTTCATAAATGATATATAATGTAGTCTATTTATTTTTATTTCATGCTAATTATTTTATTTTTTATGTAAATGACTTGAACTTTAAATGTCAAGTTTTCATGAAAATGTGTAATCATTATACCTGTTTAGTTGAACGGCACATTTTGCTTGCATAGTTTTAATGCAGTATTGCATGCTTCATTTCATGTTTTCTATGAAAAATGTACATGTCATGCAGACATTTATGAAACAGAAAATATGACACGTGTAAAAATCTGATCCCTGATCACCGTAAGAGAAGCTCTGAAGACACTGGTATTCACCTGAAGTTTTGAAATGATTTCTTCTTTGGTGATATTAACAATGTCCATGTCCTCGACTGCAAATGCTGGATAAGAGATGATGGACAGAACCCCAGCGTCTACTTCTTTGGATGTCGATGCCCTTGGCAGCATGGAGCTGAGAATAGACTATTGTAAAGGTTTCAGAAAGAGAACAACATTCTGTTAGTTACGGGAGGCAGGAAGGATGCTTTCCTCCCATGTGTGACATCATAAATGAGTTTCTTACTTGGCAGTGCTGAATGTCATCGGGTAAAGAGTGAACGACGGACTCTGGGCCGCCCTTGGCACCGAAAAGGTTCAGTTCATCCAAGGCCTCCAGAGCTGCCTGAATAAACATGCAGCAAGAGGTCATGTTATTTTATCACATGTAGAGCATTATTTGACACTTGCTTGACATTTGAAACCAATTCTTAAATGATTATGCAATTTATTACTAAAAATGTAAATGTTTTACCTTTGCCATTCCAATAGAGCTGGCATTTATCTCAGGGATCCCTTTATTCGTCTTGTCTCCTCGTTCCCACATTCCAAAATCCTGAGAATCATTTACAGTCTTAATATTCATGGAAAACACATGAAATCTTTCTGTATCAGAACAGCATCATTGTGCTCACCGCCACTTTGTATGCAGATTCAATGTAAAAGATCAGATTCTGGACAACATCGACCTCATCACGGTTATAGACTATTTTCAGCCCTGTTCCACACAAGAAAATCTTCAGACACTTCATTAAAATGCACTCTGATTCATAATTCAATGCTTTATTCTGCATGTTGGAAACTTTACTTTAAAAGTGAAAAGTTAAACTCAACCTGATGCTGTCATTTGGGCCAGGAAGAGCAGGAAGATGGAGGTGGCGTCCACCTGTAGATGACCCCATTCCTGATCACCAACAACAGTGGCACAAGTTCCTGTGTGGTATTTAGCATGAAGGCAATCTTTGGTGCTCTTGCTGTACTTGAACTTCTCCACCTTATCAAGCTTTAAACACAGACTCAGAGTTACTGTACAAGTCTTTGTTTCTATGACAAGGCTGGTTCACATGCAGCATCATCCTTGAACAGAACTGTAAACCAGGCAACATGTGTAATTCTTGCTTTTTATAATGTTAACACATACGATACATATACATATCTATATATATAGGAACATGAGTGGCATTTTACGTTTGTTCCATGCTTCACAATGCACTAATAAAGTGTCCCATTTCAGTAACATGGAGCCCACATAACATCATTCATCAATAGTGTGTATGTGTACATTAATCAGTTTCCTAGGTTTATGATTATTTGTTAAAATGGCATATAGCTTATTCATACTATTATATTTTTGTTTATGAAGAAACACACACACACACACACACACACATACATAACCATAATCTCAAGATTTCTAAAGTCTTGTATACAATAGCTAACCACCGTAATGCACTCTAAAACTCAATAAGTTAATACACTCTGAGAGAAAATTAATTGCCAGAAAGTAATTAAGTAATGTCTCACAACTATAATGGGGTTGCCATTTGGTGATGAGTGCAGACTGTGATTGAGATCAGAAACAATTATATTTATTAGACACAACTGTTTAGAGAACATTCTGACTGTATTCGTTATAATGTTCCATTACTATATAACGTGACCTGATTCAAAAATTTAACATAAGCACACAATATCAGTCAATTGTTTGGGATCACTAGTTTTTAAAGAGTTTATAATAGTAGGGAAGAAATGCATATATTATTTATATTCAGCAAAGACACATTGAAAAAATCATAATGACATTTATAATAAGTTGTTTTGATTTCACATTTAAAAAAATAAATAAATAAATAAATATCGTACGAGCAAAGTGGACTTCTTTCAAAAACATGAAACACTTACTGACCTCAAACTTTTGACCAGTAGTGTATGTTCTTCTTCAAAGCAATTTCATTAGAAACGATCACCATAATGATGACTCAGTATTTACAGATAAACATGATCTACACTGTATGCTTTAGATATGCGGAGCAAGATAAGCTGGGTTGGTTAGATTTGATCAGAATGTGTTCTGACAAGTTTGGAGAATTAACCAATAAGAAGTGTGGGAAAGCATGGTGTTATTAGTGATTTCTAATGATTTATTTGCATATACCAGAATGATGTTGTTTATCCGTACCTGTCTCGTCATGCACTGCAGTAATCCTCGCATTAGTTTGACCACACTCTGCAGAATGAGAAGAGACACAGAACAAGAGAGAGAGAGAGAGATAGAGAGCAGTGAGCCGTGACCTTAAACTCTCCATCTGCTATGACCATGAAAGAAACATGAGCCAAATGATTTGGCCTCTGGCATTTGACATGGTCTCCCAGACGCAAACACTAATGAGCAGAAAATACTAAATGTCTGGGACATGGTCAGACATGGTCGCTGATGCCCTTTGACAAAATTGTATGGTTTTGTTTGTATCTCAACTTACTACATACAGTATGCATGAACCAACCTGCTCCAGTTCATAGGCTTTGGCTTTGTCTTCATCTCTGTCTGCATTCCTCCTGTAGGCCAGACTTAGAGCCCACACAGACAGGATGCAGTACACATTGTCTCTAACCCAGGCGTGAGGTAACGTCTCATCTCCTGGGAGTAACCCTGTCACCGGATCCTGCAAAATATCATATATATGGCATTATCCTGAGGGTCTACCATACACAAATAAACAATATTGATTGTATATGTGACCATTTAAAGTGTCACAAGTGGCCAGGCCTAAGACATTTAAAGCATATGACACAAATACAGACATAAAATCTATGTCTGTATTTTAAATCGTTATCATTTGTAATTGTACATTAGCATAATCCTGATGCATGATGGAAATATCAAATAAAGAATTCCATAAAATATTCTCAAATGCTCAATGACCAAAGTCAAACTGTAAACTACTTTGAGAATAAGAAGTGTGCAGAAAGTGTATTGTATGTGCACTTGTAGTGTACTTCAAATCCTAAAAATATATATTTTTTTAATTGTACTTAAAAAATGTATAAAAATTGACTTAAAATGTAATCAAGATAATTTAATATTACTGAAATAAAAGGCCACCTTAATGTAGAAAATGAAAAGTGCACTTTCATGACTATTTGTCTTAAAACATTAAAAGGTTTTAAAAACCTTTTAAAAAATACTGTCATTATTCACTCACCATCATGTCATTCCAAACCTGTAAAACTGTGGAACACAAAATGAAGTATTTTAAAGAATACTGATTTCTAAATCACTTCGGTTTCCATTGACTTCCATTGTATGGACCAAAAGTACAATGGAAATCAACTGTTTGGTTATTAACATTCTTCAAAATATCTTCTTTGGTGTTATTTTGTGCAGAGGAAATAAAAGGATACAGGTTTGGAAAACCATGTGTGTAAATGATTTATAATTTTGACTTATAAGTACATTTTAAATCACTGTTTTAATAATCTTTTGTCATGCTTTTAAGAACTTATTTTCTGAATAAAATACTAAAGCACACTTAAAACCTAAAATTACACTTAAAGTTAATATATTTTGAATTTACAAAATTGCAATTCCATCATTACAACTATGTAATTGTATGTATTTAAATACATAACATACACGTTTCAATAAAAATGACATTGAAGTATATTTTAGTTTGCTATAAATGTTTGTCAGTATATTCACCAGTACACTTTAATCATATTTCAAAGATAGCATATCAAATTACATACAAACATGCATTTAAGTCCTACTTAATTGCCAAAAAGCACTCTTAAATTCAACTAATTGTGTTTCAAAAATTATATAAACTACATTACATTTAGTTTTCACTTTAAGTGTATTATTTGCTTACTTTAAAGTATGCTAAAGTGTAGGCCTACTTCTTTTTCACAAGGCTGTTACACTGCCATTTCAATAAATGTCAACACAGCAAGTATGTGTGTTTATGTTTGTGAACCAAGAGCAACACAACACGTGCTGTTCAGAGAAAGTGCGATGACTGAGACTCACCTGATGACAGAGGATTGTCTGCTGCAACATTCTGGCATAGTTGTCGAGTTTCACTCCGGAATTACTGCGACTTCGCATTATGGTTGATTTCTGTAAGCAGTTTAGCTCTACAATCTCACTAGCAGTGTGAGCTTAGTTTAGCTGCCGGTGGTCAAGTATCAAGTGTGAGGTAGGCAAATGCCAAAGCCTTAAGGACGAGCTGTTCAGTAGTATCTGTTACGTCAGATGATTCTGGTGTTGAGGCGCACCTTATCTTATATTTACAAGTGCAGTTTCCATCCAATATTGAAATAAAATCATTAGTATAAATTAAAATTAGGGGTGGGCATAGATTAATTTTTTTAATCTAGATTAATTTTGGAATTAATCTAGATTAATCTAGATTAAAATGGCTCATTTGAATTCTGCCGAAGGCATTCAGAATATGTGTGCTACCCAAATAATGACTAAAAGTAAGTCTTTGAGAACGGGTTTCTCAAGCCAGGTGGCGCATTAGACCAGGGGCTCATCTCCTGTTTCCAGAATGCATCACAAACTGCTTGAGAAATCTGTTCTACTATGATAATTGGTGATGAAAATAAACTATGTTCAATAAGATGTACTTGTGTTTACTAACTGTTTATTCAGTTAAACATGAATTTTGAACTGTAGGCCTACATAAGAGGTCGTGATGAACTGTTTACAGTTTCCATTGGGAAGCTTCTTAAAAATACATTTTCCCTGAAGCAAACCCGGCGGCTTCATAGCTGCATCCATGTTAGCACGTCACGTTTGATGTGGTAATTTCACAGTAACGTTAGGCATACACACAGGTTCGAAGCAGAGGGTGACACGGGAGTGAATTCTCAAGTTCACATGAGACCTAAAGCGCATCCTGTTTGCTTAAAAGCGCAACGTTTCGTTGTTATTCTGAGTGTACACAAATAAACGTAGAGTCTTTACAGATTCGAAAGATGTATTAGGCTACTTTTATCTGTATGACCAAGAATGACGGAGATTTTAAGAGCAAGTGAGCGCACCGGAGCCTGTCCTGCGCAAACGCGCTTCCACACAAACACTTCAATAGCGCACATTTCTCTAGGTTAACATCATATTGAGCGGCCATGTAAAGTTGCTACTACATACATCTTTCAGATGAAAAGCCATATTTGAGGTTGATGAATGATAGATGAGCGTTTGGATGTCCTGCCCGATTGTATTACCACACGGACCAGCCGTTAACAATCTGTCCATCACGGACTGCGAGCCTCTAGTTCGAAGACTCGTTCTCGCCCCCTACAGTGCAATTCGGCTAGGTATACATCCGCGCTAAAATATCAGGGTGAAAGTCATCATAGCTTGCGTAGTATAGACCCAGCTCCCAACCCAACTTTGAGAATAGATTAACGGCGATATTTTTTTTATCGCCGATAAGAGTCTCGCGTTAACGCAGCACGTTAACGCCGATAACGGCCCACCACTAATTAAAATATATATTTTTTTATATAACATAACATACAGGCCTACCTATAGGTAAATGCAGCACACTGAGCAAAAGTATGCCATATTCGCAACTTGTCCCATTAATTTTAAGACGCGTGTTATTTACTAAATGAATCAGTCTGTGTTGATATTCAGACAACAACACGATTGCGGGAGCCTGTTTCATAAAACAACAATACCAAATAAGCCAGGTTTATTTGGTATATTTATTATTTCAGTCTGACTTATTGTCAGTTGATTTGGTTATGGCTAACTTATGCTAGCCTGGCTTATTTCGTCAACTTGTTTTATGAATATATTCTGATATTTATTTGTGTAGGCCTAGTACTTCAATAAACAACAAGCAGTGTTGGGGAGTATCTAGTTAACAGAATTACGTAATTTAATTATAAAATAAATTTAACTGTAATCTGTTACAGTTAGGCTACTGAAAAAATGTAATCAAATTACAGTTACTTATAAAAAGGTTTACGATTACAAAGGGGGTTACATCTGAATATTTTCACACACAGATTTGATTTCTTTCTTTCCCAAATTCCAGTTACTGCTCTAAAATATGAGACAGAGACACCAATGTTTCAGGAGTTTAGACACAGAATAGTGTTTAATTTAAAATTTAAAATGAGCTCATTTTGTGCATTACATTGTAACATTTCTCAGTTGAAACATTTGTGATGTTATCTATGTTCTATTGTGAATACAATATTGGCTCATGTGATTTGAAATTGTTTTAGTTTTCATTTTAATCCAAGTTAAAAAATGTCTCAACATTTCCTGAATTCGGGTTGTATATTTTAGATGCTATTATTCCAGTTACTTTGTCTATTTTTGCTGGAGAGAATGCAGTTGCATGTCATAATAACACACAAGCGGTGTTTGAATCAATTTGTTTGAATGAATCAAATGATGATTCAATGGTTCTATCCAACATATACAGTCACTTGTTGCCACCTACTGGCAATGTAACTCGCAAAAGCGTTTAAAGCTTAAATATGATGAACATACTGTATGTGATAATATATTTGCATATATTCACTGTAAAAAGCATACATTTTGATGTGGACATTTTTTAGCCTCTAAACTTATCAGAAATTAATACTGTATTACTGTATCATAAATACACAATAATAAAATAAACAATGAATTGTAACATGAAATAATGAAGCTGTCTCAGAAATACAGGTATTTTTAGTGTTTTATTTGACTGACTTAAACTTTGCTCTTGTATCAGAAAAAGAACACGCAATCTTGGTACATGTGGAGGTCGTTCACAGTACAATGACATCAGTCTGTTACAGTACATTCTTGTGCAAATACTCCTCTCACTAACATGCGGACACTGAGGGACTTCGGGGCCCTTTGCCACTAGAACTGGGTTTCTCTGAACATAGAACATCCTGCGAAAGATATGTGCTGCTGTGCACGTTCTCTCACTGGCCCTGTGCCTAGTATAGATTTTAATCGACACTACTGATGTGCCCTCATAGCTTATCTAATACAGTACTTTATATCAAATATCACATGAATATAATTATTTCATACTCAAAATAGAAATGTTAGCCTCAATACTTTCAGCAAGTCTGCATTCTAAACAGTAACAAATGCACTTTTATGGCATTGTGATTCTTAATAATGCATTACATAAATAAAAAATCATGCTCATACAGATTAATACAATCCTTTAAGTACATTTACAATGAACTACAATTTTGTTAATTGTTTCAGGGCAAGTCAAACACAAACCCCAAAATTCTTGTTTAACTTCATTATGTTAATAACCAATCATTAATGTTTTTAAATGGCTTGAACAGAAATCATATACAGTGAAACCAATGTAACTTTTCAAGTCAGACTCCTCCACATGCTCTGCACAGTACATGTACAACGCTATATACAGTTCAGAAATTAAAGTGCTTGATGGCCATAATATATATATATACTGGGTTGACTCATAAATGACTAGTTTTCAGACTTCCACTCCGCTAAGAATGAACAGGCTCATTAAACGAACAATGACCGTTCCTGTGGGTAGAAAATGTAATCAGTTTTCAGATTTCAGGGCAGTTTTAGGACTTTAGGAAATAATGTCAGCGGTGACTTACCTGCATAAACCTGTAGTACACTCTATGTTGTCATGGCAGTAGGCTCCATATGGTTTGAACCCCATGATTCGCCACAGAGGCGACATTCTTATCTTGCGGTGAAGTATATTTGATGACTGAAGGTCTGATTTCTCAGTCAGTAAGGAACATATGCATGCTGTTGACATATGCAATAATAATAATAATTTTATTTAGGGTTTTAAGAAATTAGCATCAACTAAGATTACGTATTGTCCAGTATTGGCTCAGGTTAACTAGCTAATGTTAACAAAAACTGTGAAGTCTGACCTAGTAATATGATAAATGTAAAAGCATTTTTTAACAAAATAAATATCCTGGTATCACATGTTCTTGATAGCATGTGAAAAAAAAGATGTTGGAAATTGGTTATAAACTCACCTGGTGCATCAGCACTAGCAAGATTAATGTACAAAATCCAAATTTTGCCAGGTTAAAGTGATGCAGAATCATTTTGGTCATGTTATTTCCCACACAACTCTGGCATGCCAGTGTGTCCAGAAGATTACTTTTGCTTTGCAATGACCATGTGTATTTATAACCCTCCAACATTGATCTTACCCTCCCCACCCTCTCTGTCTATCCGTCTCTTCTGCTCTCTTACTCTGCTCAAGGCCATGGCCAAGATAAAATCACGTGTTTAGTAAATATTTGAGAGTTTACGTAAGCCTAAACTAGCATTAAGTCATTAATGCATTAAGTCGTCTAGCTTCTGGGCTCGATGTCAGTAAAAAATTACAGTCTCTCAGAAGGGCTGCCCTAAATGTTTTAAAGATTTATAGTAGAATACTTTTACATAATGCTTCGACTGTTTTGAATAAATAAATTAATTTTAAAAATAAATTAATATTGTAAACAATTAAAAAAATTATACATAAAAGCTTTCTAACAAAGTACTGTTTATATATAATATGGGTGGTGCTGCAGTATAAAAATGAAAACTTTACAAGCGCCACACTTTTAAAATAATAATAAAAAAATGCACCACACTTTTGAAATAAAAATAAAAAATGCACCACAGAAACCACTAAAATCTGTTAAATTTACTGTAAAATGGCAGCTGTGGGTTTTAGAACTTTACCATCAAAAAAACCTTTACCATTAAAAATAAATGAGGACACCCCCTTTGAAAAGTAGCATTTTAAACAATATCTCAATGAGCACAAAAACATTTTCCAAAATGTTGACTAAACTAAGTTGTATATAACATCTGTTTAACTTATAACATGAAAGAAAGGTTAATAATATAACTTAGAGAACAAAATGTTCAGTTTTACTCAAATTAGGGTGATGCAAAAATGAGTACACCCCACTGAAAGTCTCTGGAGCAAAGCTAAATTTTAGACTACAAATGTCTAATTTAACAAGAATTCAACCACAGGTGAGTCTAATTATTCATTACACAGGTGTTCAACAGACAGTTGACTATAAAAGGGTGTTACTTAAAGAAAACCCCTTCCCATTTCATGCTGTCAGCAATGTCACCACATGGAAAAGAAATGTCACAAGACCTGAGAAAGAAAATTATTTCTTTACACAAGAAAGGTGAAGGCTACAAGAAGATCATCAAAGCTTTACTTATCAGTCAGAATACTGTAGCAAAAGTGGTACAAACATTTAAAAGAGATGGAACTGCAACCATCTCACAGATACGTCCAGGTCGTCCACGGAAGTTAACACCTCATCAGGAGCGTCTTCTGATGAGAAGGGTTGAAGAAAATCGACATGCAAGTTCACTGCAGTTATCTAAAGAAGTAGAAAGCCAAACTGGGGTGACTATTTCCCGTGACACAATACGGCGTACACTGCAGAGGACTGGCAATGCGTAAAAATGTGTAATCTAAGTTATATTATTAACCTTACTTTCATGTTATAAGTTAAACAGGATGTTATATTAAACTTAGTCTTGTCAACATTTTGGAAATGGTTTTTGTGTTCATTGAGATATTCTTTAAAATTGTATTTTTCAAAGGGGGTGTCCTCATTTACGCTGAGCACTGTATATACATATACATATATATAAAAAATTACTTAACAATTACATTAAATACCCCATTAAGTTTATTACGATTTTCACCATTTATATAGTAATAGAACTAACACGTTTTAATAATTAACCTTAGCAATTTATGTTATTTCACTGTTAAAATTGCAATCATTTTACAGTGCAGAGTTAATTTGGGATTTTGCAGGGGAAATTATTTGACAACAGATAACACAAATATGTTGCTTAAGTTTTCTTCAAAATGTTAAAATAACTTCAAAGAGAAAAGTATGTTCTCATCTCTCTAAATCAATAGGTCATTAAGTTCACTCAGATAACATATGGCCTGTTCAAGCTAAAAATCTTGCACGCCATTGCATCAGTCACGTATTAATAAAATTATGAATACAAAATATGGAACAGGCAAAATAATGTAACAGATACTATAAGACTGCAAACGTTTTTTGCTTGGTCTTGTAATTATTTATGTTGTTATGCCTTATTTTATTATTCATTACAATGCATGGCCATTTGAAATGAACTTAATGGTGGGAAAATTTAAAGAGTGGACCGATAAACATTTTAATCATTCATATAGTCTACATTTTAAATGCAACTCTAAATGAGTTGAATAGTTGCAAAACACATTGTGCTGATTGACCACACACTGCAGAACGGTGAAAGTTCAGCATGTGCTCTAAATCACAGAACAGTGTGATCCAGTCCTACAATTGAATCGGCACAAAGTAGAAAAAATATATTTGTTTTGAAAATCTGTGGACTATCATTATTTGTGATGTAAACTTATTAGGCTATATCATGTTTTTATAGGGAACAGTATTAAAGTCCATACGGTTCATCACAACACAAAGTCCATAAGATTCAGGACAACACAAAGTCCATAAAGTTCAGCAACACGTATTTGTGGTAACAAAGGTAATCCCACTGCGTGATCACCAGAATACTGTAGACTCAATGTGTCTGCACTTTCACATGTAGATGGCAACATTGAGCCACTCATTGATCGCCTGTGTGAGGAACTCTCATGCTTAGGGTACAAAATATAGCCTGAAACTATTAAAACACTATACATTTCCATAAATAACCAGAAAAAGATGTGCTACTACTGATATGAGCTGTTTATTTTTTCTTATTTTATTTTCTAATGTTATTTTACAAGGCTTAGTGAAATGTAGGCAAACCAAATACAGCTGGTTAAATAGATCCTTGAATGATTTGTCACTTTTGCATTTGACATTTCTTGCAGTGACCATCCCTTATGAAAATGAAGTATAGCATACTTTGCATACTTAAAAACTGTATTTATTAATGAAATAAAATAACTACTTGATGTAAAGTTTTCGCATACTTATTGCATGTTATTCACAATGAAATTAAAATGTATTACAGTTTGTTATAATATGCAATTAGCTGAACTTTAGAATGTTTTTTGACCCACTTAAGCAGGATCAAACTATCAAAGTACAATTTTATAACCTAGTTTCATAATTGTACTGCTGAATGTAAATGTATTAAGTTAAAAGTGTGTTACGAAACACAGTTGTCATGAAGTACACGAATGAGGTATTTAATTTATAATATTAGGTATATTATCTTCCAATAGCTTAAGGTTTTAAAATATACTTTTATAAAATATTTTTTTAAGGTTTGAAGTACACTCCAATTGCACATTAAATTAAATTAAGTGCAATTCTTTTCACAAAGTATTAAATAATTAAACGGCAAAATGTATAAACTCACGAATAAAATAAAAGTAAATAAAAAAAGGACTAAAGAAAGTTATGAAGAATAATGGGTCTGAGGTAAATAAAAACTGATTTTGGACAGAGTGGCATGCCCAGCTGTGAGAGGCATTCTTAATCGAGTACTGAAGTCTAATCTTGTGTATCGTCACTCGGATAATCATGTCTTCCGGAGATTATACGTCATTGGCATCGGCGCTTGAGTGACACAAGATAGCAAACAAGGTAACTGTTTACTAGTTTCACTTTGATATAAGTATGGTCAGTGTACGGTATCTTAACATTATATATGTTTTGGAACAGTTCCACTTCGTGCCATTAAGCCACGGCTCCTAAATTTATGAAATGACAGCTGGTTAGCATGTAACCCTTTAGCTATCCTGCTAACCAGTCCCATGAGTATTTTTGTGAATTTGTCATAATAGTTACTTACATATTTGCTGACAGCTTGAAGCATGTTAGAGGGAGTGTTACAGGCGCCTTTTCTCTTCCATTTTGTTGCAATCCAATATATAGTTCATATTTGTGCATGGTAATTGGCTAACGTTAAGCTAAAATGACCCATATCTGAAGTTTGCTGATGTCATTAGCTTTGGTTTAGTAACTCGGATGGTAAATCATTAATCATATCTACTGCTTTTATTAGCTAAATATAGTACACATACATGTAAATATGTGGGGAAATAAGTGTTTGTTTTTAAACTTTATTAAAGGCAGAAGTTCAACAATAACAATACATTTAAATATAAAATAATTAGTTTGTTTCAGAGTTTTTATTTAATTAAATGTATTTATTTATTGTGTTTTTGTTTATTGTTTATTTTTATAATCGTTTTATCCAAATTTTTCCTCTGGCTGTATTTATAAATCTTTAAAACGAATTATATATATATATATATATATATATATATATATATATATATATATATATATATATATATAATAACTTTCATTATTTATTTATTTGCAGTTAGAACGTTAAAGAAACTTTATAATGATGATTTAAAATAATTTTATGCTGTTAATATTAAATTATTAATATTAATATTAAATTCTTATTGTTGTTGTTGCAAAGTTCTGTATTTAAAGTTGATTTGCTTTGTTAGTTGTAATCCAGAATCATGCCGTTAAAAAGCCCTGGTGTAAATCATTGCTAGTTTACTGTTCAGTCTAGAAGCGCGTGGTAAACATTAATAGTTGGGTGGATTCTGTCACACTTTAACTCAAATGGAGTCTCTTATGCTCAGGTCAAAGGACTTTCCATGTCCTCCACAATCTGGAGGAAATATGGACAACACAGGCTATTGCAGCGAGAGCTTTAACAGCCAGCAGAGCGGAACCAGCGATGAGGACATGGTGGAAATCACAGGAGCCACGCTGGACTTCTCCAGCACCGATGACGCGCCTCCTCTGGACCGGGACTATGGCTCAGGTGAGTGACAATGATGACGTGGAGAGGTGACAATATAAGTCATGTTATTTCCCCAGTGTAGCTGCCGCCCAGTTTTATCCTTATTCATCTGTGTTCTTTTCTTCATTTGTTATTGTCGTTCACAAGATTCCCATATATTTTTTCCTTTTTCTCATCATACGATATCGGTTTGGGGGCAAATGTGTAATGTATAGGTCTCTGCTGTTTATGTGTCTGTGAGAAAATAGCGGTGAGAATTTGCTGAGGTCACAACTTTGGTATTTGTCGCCCCCTAACAGAAATCCTTTTATCACTGAGATCAAAGTGTCCCCTCTAGTTATTTCTATTGTAGCTAGTTTCATATTTTGTGGGGTGTCAGGTTTTCACATCCATCTGTTTCCCTTGAACTTCCTCAGCGTTTGATATCAGTTGCTTTGTATTGCGTTTGCTGTGCGATTTGGTTCTTCCACACAGTATATGGGCTATTGTTCGCTTAAATGGGAACATTTTGTGATATTTTTTTTTATAACAACCTTAACAATTGTATGCTTTGAATAATTACTGGCACTATACGTAGTAAGTATAATATAGTAACTCATACATAATTCAGGTTGGTTTCTAGAAGATTGATAATTATTAACCATAGCTAGTTTTATTACTGTTTTTGTAGTGTCATTTATTTCCTGTTTTTCGCACTAGTAAAATCTTTCTATGAAAGTCATGTGAAGAACTGTGAACACTGGAACAGGAATGTGCACTACCATCTGAATTCACAAGCTTTATCCTATTTCCATTAAAAGCCCACAACAAGTATATATGCTGTGTTGAAATTTAATATATAATGCTACTTAATATTTAATGTTGCTATATATTTAATAATAATCAAAATAAATGTAAGTAAATAATATCGCTTTAAATAAACAATATTATTTATTTATTTATTAAAATATACAGTTAAAGTAAAGTGACTGGAGCCACTGTGCAATACTACACACATATTAAAACACTACTGTTAAAAAAAATGTTTGTAAGAAATTATATTTTTATTTGCCAAGATTGATCAAAAGGGACAGTTAAGACATGTAGTCATGGAATTCTGAAAACAAATGTATTCCAGTTTCCACAAAAATATGAAGCAGCTGTACTGTTTTCAACATTGATTAGAAATGTTTCTTGAGCAATAAATCGGCATATTAGAATGATTTATGAAGGATCATGTGACACTGAAGACAGGGGAAATTATGCTATAAATTCAGCTTTGGGATACATTGGAATAAACCGTTATAATATTTCATAATTTTAGTGCTTTTACTGTATTTTAAAATAAATGCAGCCTTGTTGAGCATGATACAGAAATATAAAAAAGCGGACCTCAATCTTCTGAACAGTAGTTCATTTGCAGTTGATTTTGATGATGTTATCCCACTCTTTGACTTCTGACATTAGGATTTCCTAGTTCAAGAAAAGCTTAAAAAAGTTTAAAGGACTACTAGTTCAAATTCAGGACTTCTGGGCCCTCTGGCCTTTTTGGTGGAAACAGTACCAGATTGGCCTCAAACATCCTGTCGGTGGAAAAAGGGCTCTTGTGATCATTTTGGTATTCCACTTGAGGCCTTTAACTGTCACATCTGGTTATTTATTTTGTACTTTTAACTTGCATGCGTAATATATCTCTCTCTTATCTGTGCAGGTGGTTCATATGGAGTTGGTGATGGGCCTAATGGGGTTCCTAAACTGATGGATTTACTTGATGAACCAGTGCCTGGGGTCGGCACATATGAAGACTTCAACACCATCGACTGGGTCCGGGAGAAATCTAAGGACCGGGATCGCCACCGAGAGGTGACTATACAATTTAATCTTGTTGAGTTTTAAACATAATCATCATGCATTCACTTCAGCTTGTGTTTATTTGTGATCTTTAATTTCTCTTCATGTTAGATTGCTGCCAAAAGTAAAGAGTCAACATTGGCTCTGATGACGAGTATCAGTGATGCCTTTTCTGGCTGGCTTCTCATGCTGTTTGTGGGACTGATGGCAGGTTGGATTCTTTTTATAATATTACAGCTTATGAACATATATAGAACACCAAGTATAAAGGGATAGTTCACCCAAGATTTAATATTCTGTCATTAATTACTCATCCTCGTGTTGTCATCTTCGGAACACAAATTAAGGTATTTTTGATGAAGCCAAAATCTTTCTGACCCTCCATTGACAGCAAGTGCACTACCACAATCAAGGCACAGAAATGTAGTAAGGACATTAGGGTGCACGATATGCAACATTATGGTGCACGATATATCGCATGCGATATTTAGTGCGCATCTTGTCAGTAAAGCCGGTTCTGTAATCACCGGTAAATTTCCATCACGTGCATGCTCTCACATAGAGCAGCATTTACTGCACAGAGCCATTGTTCACTGACAAGCTGCACAAAACCACATTCATAGTCACGAAGAAAGAGCAACTTGATCAGTAAACCACTGTTTATAAAAAAAAGTTGAGTTTTTCCCCCTGCTGTACCGAAATCAAACCGAACCATTACGTTAAAACCGAGATACGTACCGAACTGTCATATTTGTTACAGCCCAGCGCTATTGAAGTGTCTGTGCGGAGTATGGAAGCTGAACAGTAGTGCTCACTGCATGACAGATGGAGGCACCAGTGTGCTGGTCACTTGCTCTTAAAATACTCCTAATTTTTGGTCATACGGATAAGAGTAATACACCTTTCCAATCTGTAAAGACTCTACATTGACTCTACGTCACAATTACAACAAAACATTGCGCTTTTGTAAAATAATGAAAGCAAACAGGATGTGTTCTCTGCCGTCGCTGTCTTTTTTAACTTGAGCGCGAAACTCCAAAACTGTGTATACTTGCCTTACAGACATAAAAAACATATATATAGAGGGTGAAATGTCTACTTTCAAATAAACCAATTCAAATGGTAAATAAATATTCTCAGATTATGTAATCCAAATGAAACATTGGATTTAGGAGCATCCACTACTTTGGAGATGACGCGTCGGTGTCGCTGAGTTCATCTCTTAAACCAAAAACAAAGAAAGCACTAGTTTTATCAATGAATTATAAAATGTTAATGCAGCCTCCTGACTGTTTTTCCCTGATGCATTCATAATGTTTTATAGCATGTGCTGTTTTGTTTGATTTCAGGTGCCCTGGCTGGTGGCATCGACATCTCTGCCCATTGGATGACAGATCTGAAGGAGGGAGTGTGTCTGAACGGGTTCTGGTTTAATCATGAGCACTGCTGCTGGAACTCCAACGAGACAACCTTCCAGGAGAGAGACAAATGCCCTAACTGGAAAAGCTGGGCTGAGCTCATTATCGGTACCAATGACGGTCCTTTCGCTTACTTCATGAATTATCTGATGTATGTGTGCTGGGCGCTGCTTTTCTCCTTCCTGGCTGTGTCTTTAGTCAGGGCCTTTGCCCCGTATGCTTGTGGCTCTGGAATACCTGAGGTAAGCAAAATAATTTTAGTACCAGTATAATATTTAATCTTACGTTATAACACACTGGTTGTTATATTGATATTATAGGTGACTGTAATAATTCCCTAGTTCTTGTTTAACATTCTAGATCAAGACCATCCTGAGTGGGTTTATTATCAGAGGCTACCTGGGTAAATGGACTCTTATGATTAAAACCATCACCCTGGTGCTGGCTGTGTCATCTGGACTCAGTCTGGGCAAAGAAGGGCCACTGGTCCATGTTGCCTGTTGCTGTGGCAACATCCTATGCCACCTGTTCACCAAGTACCGTAGGAATGAGGCAAAAAGACGAGAGGTATGATGAGTAGATGAAAATTAGAAAATGTCATTCAATAATGTTGATACATTTTTGTGTATCAAAATAAATAGTATAATAAATAACTATAAATAGTTAGTTTTTGCACTGAAAATAAAACGTCACCCCTTCTATGGCTCTGAAAAAGAAACATTTGTCTTAAACACCCTGGTCTGTCATTTTCAATGTCATTTCAACACTCCTTATTCCTGCAATGATCAGAGTTTTTGCTAAAAATAAAATGTAGCCACTTTTTCCTAACATTGATACTAAATTAACTAATCATGATTATCATTAGCACAAATAGGCTCAAAAATAAATAACTCATAAATAGCTAAAAAATAAACTTCCATTGATATCCTTTTCTTTCTTTCCTTTTTTTTGTTGAACGAAATTAATACTTTTATTCACCAAGGGCACATTAAATTGATCAAAAGTGTTGATTAAAGACTTTTATGAGAAAATATTTATATTCCATTTAATTGCTGTTGTTTCGAACATTCTATCCATAAAATAATCCATAAAATAATGTATCAGTTTCCACAAAATTAAGCAGCACAACCGTTTTGAACAGTGATAATAAGAAATATGTATTGAGCACCAAATCAGAATATTAGAATGATTTCTAAAGAATCAAGAGCCACTGAAGGCAGCTGGAAATTCAGCTTGGCCATCACACGAATAAATTACACTTCAAAATATTTTTAATAGATAAGTTATTTTAAATCATAATAATATTTCATAATAATACTGGTTTTGCTGTATTTAAAAAAAATTCATGCAACCTTGGTGAACACCTCTTTCAAAAACATTTAACATTCTTACCAACAACAAGTAGTACGAAAAACATCAGTGTTCTTAAGGAGCAAGACTCACACTTCTATCTACCATCTCTATCTTGCTAAAAATACAACGGCATTTGTTGATACATTTGTGCGGCTTTACTCTAAGGACATTCTGGTTGCCTGTTTTTGTGATTTTATGTTACTCGTGTGAGTGTTTTTATTGACATCATGAAGATGAGACCAAACATAGGATCTCGTTTTATTTTTACATTTGAGGCCTTTGTTGATCCAAGCCGTTTGTGTAATTAACCTGGTCTATTATTTCTTCTGTTCGTATGTTGATTAGGTATTGTCTGCCGCAGCAGCTGTTGGTGTGTCAGTAGCTTTTGGTGCACCGATTGGTGGAGTTCTGTTCAGTCTGGAAGAGGCAAGCATATTCTTATCATACAGTACTTATGATTTCATACACTCAACATTATCTAGTGTCATTTTAATAAGTGGAATCACTCGCTTTATCTTGTAGGTGAGTTATTATTTCCCTCTGAAGACGCTGTGGCGCTCTTTCTTTGCTGCGTTGGTGGCGGCCTTCACCCTTCGGTCCATCAACCCGTTTGGTAACAGCGGGCTGGTGCTCTTCTACGTGGAGTTCCACTCCCCTTGGCACTTGCTGGAGCTCATACCCTTTATCCTGTTGGGTATTTTCGGGGGAATCTGGGGGGCTTTCTTCATCCGTGCAAACATTGCGTGGTGTCGCCGACGTAAGACCACGCGGCTGGGTCACTACCCTGTTTTGGAGGTGCTGGTTATTACAGCGGTCACGGCTCTGCTCGCGTTCCCTAACAGCTACACACGTATGAGCACCAGCGAGCTGATCTCTGAGCTGTTCAACGATTGTGGTCTGCTGGATTCCTCACAGCTGTGTAATTACGCCAATGTGAGCGTCACCAAGAGCAGCAGCAATGCTCTGCCTGATAGACCAGCAGGACATGATGTCTACACCGCCATGTGGCAGCTCTCACTGGCCCTGGTCTTCAAGATGCTCATCACAGTGGTGACCTTCGGCATGAAGGTACAGGGTCAAAGCCCCATATTATGTTCCTTTCTTTCATCCATCCATCCTTCCTTTTCTTATTACATCCATCCTCTCCTCCCTGAATCTATTCATGCTTTCATCCCTTCTATCTTCCTTTATTCTATCTATTCATCCCTCCACCATCCATCTATATATTCTTTTTTCCATCTATCTTTTCTTTCATTTCTCTATCTATCCAATAATTTTATGTTCCTTTCTTCCATCCATCCACCCATCCTTTATTTCTTTATTACATCCATCCATCCTCCCCTCCCTGCATCTATCCATACTTCAATCCTTCTTTCCATCTGTCTATCAACCATCCACCTAACATATATTCCCATATATACATATTTCAACTCAGCTTACATTTACACTCAAAATGTTCCATTCATCCTTTTTTCATCAATCCATTCTATCTTATTTTATTCAATAATATATCCATCCAGCCATTCTTTGCTATTTTCATCCATAAATACATTCTTCCATCCATTATGTTCTTATTTTTCAATTCTATCTTCTTTTCATATTTTTCCATTCTGCCTTCCTTTTATTATGCATCAATCTTTGTTCATTTCTTTCTTTTTCTTTCTTTTTTCCATTTTTTATTTTCATCATCAATCCATTCATTCATCCATTCTGTCTTCCCTTCTTCTATCTATCAATACATTCTGTCCATTCTATCTGACTTTTCTATCCCTCCCTCCATCTTAGAAAGACCCAATTTCTTGACAAAATCTTGACAGTTTCTTTTTCAGAGAATTGTATTGTTTATTGTTAACCATTTTCTGCACTGTTGTGTCCTGTGTTCCTCCAGGTGCCCTCTGGCCTCTTCATCCCAAGTATGGCTGTGGGAGCGATTGCAGGCAGACTGCTTGGTGTGGGTATGGAGCAGCTGGCATATTACCACCATGACTGGGTAATCTTCAGAGGCTGGTGCTCACCTGGAGCGGACTGCATCACCCCCGGCCTCTATGCCATGGTGGGCGCCGCCGCCTGTCTAGGTAAGAGTCTATTCAAACTGTCTACTATTAAAAATTTGCTATTACTGGCTTGTCCAGATACTTTTATCCAGGCATGTCTTTCTTTCATAGGCGGTGTAACTCGTATGACAGTCTCTCTGGTGGTCATTATGTTTGAGCTAACAGGCGGCCTGGAATACATTGTGCCTCTCATGGCTGCCACTATGACTAGTAAATGGGTGGCAGATGCTCTGGGTCGAGAAGGTATTTATGAGGCTCACATCCGTCTCAACGGTTACCCCTTTCTGGAGCCTAAAGAGGAGTTCAGCCATAAGACACTGGCCATGGACGTGATGCGACCCCGCCGTAGTGACCCCCCGCTCTCTGTGATCACGCAGGATGGGATGAGCGTGGAGGAAGTAGAGTCGCTCATTGCTGAAACCTTATACAGCGGTTTCCCTGTGGTGGTCTCACATGAGTCTCAGAGACTTGTGGGCTTTGTGCAGCGCAGGGATCTGGTCATCTCTATAGGTAAGAGATTACAACTCTAGGTGGACATTTTGTATGAGCATCTTCCTTAGATCTTGGACTATGATTTCTGCTTATGAACATCTTGGTAGTAGCTCAGCCAAGAGTGACAATTCTGACCTCATGTCATTTTAAAATCTGCTTGACTTTCTGTCTTATATTAGTCCAAATAAAATAAAAAATCTGGAGTTCAAATGTAATTTGGACCCTATTGACTTTAATTGTATGGGCAAAGCAGTTTAAAAGTTCCTTCTTCTAGGGATCATGTAAATTATACTGTAGGTCAATCATGAGAAGGTTTATTATTCTCAGTTTTTTCTGGCAGAAAATGCTCGTCAGCGTCAGGAAGGTGTGGTTAGTGCCTCCCGAATCTCCTTCACTGAATACACACCTCCACAGCCACCCAACAGTCCTCCTCCATTGAAGCTTCGTGGTATCATGGATCTCAGCCCATTTACTGTTACCGACCACACTGCCATGGACATTGTGGTGGACATCTTCCGCAAGCTGGGTCTGCGCCAGTGTCTTGTCACTCACAATGGGTAAAACCTTGGTTTTCTTAGATTAAAGGATCAGTTCACTTTCAAATTAAAATTTCCTTATTTACTTACCCCCATGTCATCCTAGATGTTTATGTATTGCTTTCTTCAGTCGAAAATAAATTAAGGTTTTTGATGAAAG
This sequence comes from Oxygymnocypris stewartii, assembly GCA_003573665.1. Lineage (NCBI taxonomy): Eukaryota > Metazoa > Chordata > Actinopteri > Cypriniformes > Cyprinidae > Oxygymnocypris > Oxygymnocypris stewartii. The sequence goes on along the minus strand of QVTF01000430.1, from coordinate 9,884 downwards.
CATTCCAGGATTTGTATCCATATAGTTAGTTCCAATGCACTCCAAACAGTTGAAGGTCCAAATTACAGTTTCATTGCAGCTTCAAAGGGCTATAAACGACACTAGACAATGAATAAGGGTCTTATCTAGCAAAACGACCGGTCATTTAAAAAAATAAAATAAATGTATATGCTTTATAAACACAAATGCTTGCCTGTTCTGCGATGCGTGTCCCAGACTTCATGTAATATGTAATAATGTTGAAAAGGTCACGCTTACGGAAGTACCGAGTCAGTGTTTACAAGTTGAAGGTGCAAATACTAAGGTAAACGCCATTTACACAAAAAAGGGAGTTACAACTCAACAAGTTTACAAGGTAAAACAACAAAGTCGAACAAATTTTGAACTTGGAGAAGATGATATCATCAAGCGTGAACTTTTCAACATAATTACGTATTACGTGAATCTGGGACGCGCTTTGCAGAACAGGCGAGCATTTGTGTTTAAAAAGCATAAACATATGCATACTTTTTTTTTTTTAAATGACTGATCATTTCGCTAGATAAGACCCTTATTCATCGTCTGGTATCGTTTATAGCCCTTTGAAGCTGCACTAAAACGGTAATTTTGACCTTCAACCATTTGGTGTCCATTGAAGCTAACTATATGGATACAAATCCTGGAATGTTTTCATCAAAAACCTTAATTTATTTTCGACTGAGGAAAGAAATACATAAATATCTAGGATGACACGGGGGTGAGTAAATGATCAGGAAATTTGAAAGTGAACTAATCCTTTAAACTGTCAGTTTTAAAGTTCTAGACTAATATCATTGGGTTTGTCCATCATTTAGATTTGTCCATCGTTTACATGTCAGATTTCTTACACATAACATATATTTGTATAAGCTCAATATAATATTGTTCCTGTTTTTTCACAGGCGTTTACTAGGCATCATCACCAAAAAGGACATTCTGAAACATATGGCCCATATGGCCAACCGAGACCCTGACTCCATTTTCTTCAACTGAAGTGTCAAACTGGCTGTTAGGAAACTCTAGTCAGTTTGAAACCACCCACTGGGCAGAAAACACCAGTCTGGCCAAATGATTTGCACTAACGAACTGTCAGTACTGGGTTAGCGTCCATTCACACTGTGAATCCATTTGTAGAGCCTCATTGGCGCAGGCGCTATAACTGCAGGATGGAGGACCTTCAGCAGCGGTCTATGCACTCTGGCAACTAGCTTAAAGGTGGGATTGAGTGCAACCAAGTGTTGGTGTTTGCAGGTAGTCAACCTATCATAACATATCAATGCATCAAAACATATCACACAGGCAAAACGTAACATTTTTTAGCATTAATCTAAATATAGACATTCAACTACATGGCCTCTGTTGGATCGTATTACTCAAACCCAAAACACCTCTGGTGCAAAGACCACATCCTCATCTGTCAGATTTTTAGAGACATTCTTGTGTATGTCAAGTGGAAGTCACAAGCAATCGGTAGCAGATGTGCATTGCCCATTTCCTTAGAGCTCCCCTGCCTTCCACTCCAGAATGGATGTTAATCACAAGTTAAAACCATTATTTGTTGTTTACATGTTCATATACATTTTTTGTCTTTTTTTATTTACTCTGTTTAAATGAGCTCTTGCAAGTATTCCAGCATCTGAAATCTCACGGAACGAATGTTATTTTGTTTTAGCTGAATCTAGTCAGTCTTCATGTCACACAAATCTTTGTAATATGCTGATTTGGTGCTCAAGAAACATTTCTCTTTTCAGGTTTGATTATTGAATATGAAGTTCAAAAGAACTGCATTTATTTTAAATATAAATAAGATTATAAATTAATTTTCTGTCACTTTTGATCAATTTAATGCGTCCTTGCTGAATAATTTAGAACATTTGTTTCTTTAAAAAAATCTTACTAACCTGAAACCTTTGATCAGTACACTGTATTTATCAAATGTTTTAATACCACCGTTAAAACTACACATTATGTAGCATTTCTCTATGCAAGTTAGGTTGGCATTATTTTTGGACAACATGTATGTGCAATCAATGCAAAATGGCATTACATTATACCGTTAATAGAAGTCAGATTTTCCCTTTTAATTCTAAATAACTTCTCTTATCACAATCTCTATTTATCCTATAATTAACATTGTTCTGAAGCTTGGCTGAATAGTATGCAAGTTTTCTCCATTAACTGCTTGTATGCATTGTCTGTACCATTTATATTCCTATCACATGCATGTCCAAATGTAACCTGAGCATGCAATATGTTGTCATCTGAATTGTGTAATTTTATTATAATACATAACAATCCAGATGTTTCCATTTTAATGTTTAAGCCTGCATCTGTTCGGCTCAATCTTTTTTTAATAATTAGCATTTCTCTGTTAGCATACCACACTTCTGTGTTTATGAAACTCACAGTGGGACACAGAGTGAATGCTAAGATCTTTGTAGTGCTTAACTCCTCAAGTGGCACATTAGCTTGATTGGTTCTCAGTCCTTGGATAACTTTCACAGTATATCCTTGTTTTCTTAAATGTCACTCATTTTGATAACTAAAGGGCCACTTTATTAAGAACATCCATACTAATTATTGTTAAGAAAATATGTAATGGTTGTGCAGTCATTTATTTTGGTTCTTTATACTCATTGTTTAAATGGTGTAAACTTATTTTTTATGTCAGCATTATCCATTAGTGTTAAATATGAATTATCATTATAATTTATTTGTAAGCACTACATGAAATATAATATGTAACATGCTCTTTAGTGTTTCTTTTCAGTGTGTTATTTGGTGATTAATGTTGTTTCTCATGTTTCTCAAAATCATTTCAAGATGTCTGTCTGCCCTGGAGCTTCAGGGAAATCGCTGTAACAGGACAAAGGCATTCTTTGGAAAAATGTTAGTTTAACTTTGGATTGTTTGGATAAATTTGAGTCATGCAAAGTCTCACTCTTCATTTAACCCTATTGTTAACCCTCTAGGTTATTTGCTATTTTACTTCAGACATCAGTGAATGACACAGGTTTGACTCATAATGCAGTATGTGTGGCACAGAGCTTCCCAACAAAACAACTTCCTTTAATTAACTGGAGACTTCAAGTCCATGATTGATCACACTGCCCCAGACAGTCTTTTTAAGAAAGAATGAACAATATAAATGGTATAACTTCAAAAGAAAGTGGGAAAACTATTAATCAGGCATGGTTTGCGTGTACAAATAGCAGCTTTCACAAAGTTTTGTTTATTTGTTCAAGGTGAAAGTCTTAACTTTAAGGAATTATTTTGGCTTTTTATGTGGTTAAATAGTGAAAGTCATTATCCTTTCATAAACGTCTTTACAAAGCCATCACAGATATGCTCATGATCTGCCCATTCTGATGGGAGTCCAGAGTTTCTCCCTCTACTGAATCTTAAAATTCAGCTTATGAAGGTCAAATCGTCCTTAGACCGCAATAACTAGATGGTTTTCTGAGTTGTTTTGAAACCCCTCAGATGCTGGCGTATCTGTGCTTCCCTCTATTCACAGTTCCCAATGTGGGCCTTCCAACAGGAACAATTTCCTTTCCCCTTAGAATGAGACCACAAGGCCCAACTGCATCCCTCAGATGTCAAACAGGAAGGTCCAAAGTAGCTGGAGGAGTCCTCTGCATACACAGCTGTGGGAGAAGGACACAGAGATGAAGATCTCATCGCCTGCACGAAGTTCAAACAGGCCCCCCTGGTAGATGGAGTGAAGGGCGTTCTCGCGGTCTGGAGGACCAACATTTGGTTGCCCACACCCTTCAAGAGCTGAATAGGGCGGGCGTAGGCGGTCTTCTTGTAGACGCACTGTACCACCTGGTGGCTGTCGGAGCCCGAGTGGTAATCGTCGATGGAGAGGGTGAGAAAACGGAAGTAGACTTGAGCGTATAGGTAGTAGCGGCCTGCACGAGGGATACGCAAGCGTCCGTTGGACCACAGTCATGTTGTGCAGGTGGGAGCCGAAACTCTGGTTCCCCCAGGAACGAACAGGATGGCGACAGGACTGGTGAAGGTCAGTCTGAGGGGTTAAGGATGTCGTACCTGGTATAACAAGAAAGGTGCAACAAAACTGATCACCTCAGTGTACAGCAGCAGTTCTGCTTCAGTTCAGCCCTTCTCCAACACTTCCTTCATATCATTAATTAATGTGAACCTGAAATCCTTAAAGGCTTAGTTTACCAAAAATGTAATCGGTCATAAATCACTCACCCTCATGTCGTTCCAGATCTTCATCTTCGGAACACAAATTGAGATACTTTTGATAAAATCTGAGAGCTCTCTGACCCTCCGTAGACATTAATGCAACTGCAATGTTTCCAGGTCCAGAAACATAGCAAGGACATCAGGGGTTCAACCATAATTTTACAAAGCAACAAGAATACTTTTTGTGTGCAAAGAAAACAATCATAGCATAATTTAATCAACAATTCTTCTCCCCGAATTACCGTCTTCCACCATTTTGGAGAGTATCCCAGAATGTAATCAACGAAATCAGCGCTGTTTACGTCAGAATGCGCACGCTGTCTACTGAACGTAAACAACACAGATTATGTTGATTCTGGGGTACTCTCCAAAATGGCGGCATAAATTGTTGAATAAATTATGTTATTGTTGTTTTCTTTGTGCACAAAAAGTATTATCGTGCTTCGTAAAATTACGGTTGAACCCCTGATGTCACATGGACTATTTTAACAACGTCCTTGCTACGTTTCTGGACCTGGGAACATTGCAGTTACTTTGCTGTCTACGGAGGGTCAGAGAGCTCTCCGATTTGATCAAAAATATTTTAATTTGTGTTCGAAGATGAAGATCTGGAACGACATGAGGGTGAGTGATTTATGACCGATTACATTTTTGGTAAACTAAGCCTTTAAGGATTTCAGGTTCACATTAATTAATGATATGAAGGAGTGTTGGAGAAGGGCTGAACTGAAGCAGAACTGCTGCTGTACACTGAGGTGATCAAGTTTTGTTGCACCTTTCTTGTTATACCAGGTACGACATCCTTAACCCCTCAGACTGACCTTCACCAGTCCTGTCGCCATCCTGTTCGTTCCTGGGGGAACCAGAGTTTCGGCTCCCACCTGCACAACATGACTGTGTCCAACGGACGCTTGCGTATCCCTCGTGCAGGCCGCTACTACCTATACGCTCAAGTCTACTTCCGTTTTCTACCCTCTCCATCGACGATTACCACTCGGGCTCCGACAGCCACCAGGTGGTACAGTGCGTCTACAAGAAGACCGCCTACGCCCGCCCTATTCAGCTCTTGAAGGGTGTGGGCACCAAATGTTGGTCTCCAGACCGCGAGAACGCCCTTCACTCCATCTACCAGGGGGGCCTGTTTGAACTTCGTGCAGGCGATGAGATCTTCATCTCTGTGTCTTCTCCCACAGCTGTGTATGCAGAGGACTCCTCCAGCTACTTTGGGACCTTCCTGTTTGACATCTGAGGGATGCAGTTGGGCCTTGTGGTCTCATTCTAAGGGAAAGGAAATTGTTCCTGTTGGAAGGCCCCACATGGGAACTGTGAATAGAGGGAAGCACAGATACTCCAGCATCTGAGGGGTTTAAAACAACTCAGAAAACCATCTAGTTATTGCGGTCTAAGGACGATTTGACCTTCATAAGCTGAATTTTAAGATTCAGTAGAGGGAGAAACTCTGGACTCCCATCAGAATGGGCAGATCATGAGCATATCTGTGATGGCTTTGTAAAGACGTTTATGAAAGGATAATGACTTTCACTATTTAACCACATAAAAAGCCAAAATAATTCCTTAAAGTTAAGACTTTCACCTTGAACAAATAAACAAAACTTTGTGAAAGCTGCTATTTGTACACGCAAACCATGCCTGATTAATAGTTTCCCACTTTCTTTTGAAGTTATACCATTTATATTGTTCATTCTTTCTTAAAAAGACTGTCTGGGGCAGTGTGATCAATCATGGACTTGAAGTCTCCAGTTAATTAAAGGAAGTTGTTTTGTTGGGAAGCTCTGTGCCACACATACTGCATTATGAGTCAAACCTGTGTCATTCACTGATGTCTGAAGTAAAATAGCAAATAACCTAGAGGGTTAACAATAGGGTTAAATGAAGAGTGAGACTTTGCATGACTCAAATTTATCCAAACAATCCAAAGTTAAACTAACATTTTTCCAAAGAATGCCTTTGTCCTGTTACAGCGATTTCCCTGAAGCTCCAGGGCAGACAGACATCTTGAAATGATTTTGAGAAACATGAGAAACAACATTAATCACCAAATAACACACTGAAAAGAAACACTAAAGAGCATGTTACATATTATATTTCATGTAGTGCTTACAAATAAATTATAATGATAATTCATATTTAACACTAATGGATAATGCTGACATAAAAAATAAGTTTACACCATTTAAACAATGAGTATAAAGAACCAAAATAAATGACTGCACAACCATTACATATTTTCTTAACAATAATTAGTATGGATGTTCTTAATAAAGTGGCCCTTTAGTTATCAAAATGAGTGACATTTAAGAAAACAAGGATATACTGTGAAAGTTATCCAAGGACTGAGAACCAATCAAGCTAATGTGCCACTTGAGGAGTTAAGCACTACAAAGATCTTAGCATTCACTCTGTGTCCCACTGTGAGTTTCATAAACACAGAAGTGTGGTATGCTAACAGAGAAATGCTAATTATTAAAAAAAGATTGAGCCGAACAGATGCAGGCTTAAACATTAAAATGGAAACATCTGGATTGTTATGTATTATAATAAAATTACACAATTCAGATGACAACATATTGCATGCTCAGGTTACATTTGGACATGCATGTGATAGGAATATAAATGGTACAGACAATGCATACAAGCAGTTAATGGAGAAAACTTGCATACTATTCAGCCAAGCTTCAGAACAATGTTAATTATAGGATAAATAGAGATTGTGATAAGAGAAGTTATTTAGAATTAAAAGGGAAAATCTGACTTCTATTAACGGTATAATGTAATGCCATTTTGCATTGATTGCACATACATGTTGTCCAAAAATAATGCCAACCTAACTTGCATAGAGAAATGCTACATAATGTGTAGTTTTAACGGTGGTATTAAAACATTTGATAAATACAGTGTACTGATCAAAGGTTTCAGGTTAGTAAGATTTTTTTAAAGAAACAAATGTTCTAAATTATTCAGCAAGGACGCATTAAATTGATCAAAAGTGACAGAAAATTAATTTATAATCTTATTTATATTTAAAATAAATGCAGTTCTTTGAACTTCATATTCAATAATCAAACCTGAAAAGAGAAATGTTTCTTGAGCACCAAATCAGCATATTACAAAGATTTGTGTGACATGAAGACTGACTAGATTCAGCTAAAACAAAATAACATTCGTTCCGTGAGATTTCAGATGCTGGAATACTTGCAAGAGCTCATTTAAACAGAGTAAATAAAAAAAGACAAAAAATGTATATGAACATGTAAACAACAAATAATGGTTTTAACTTGTGATTAACATCCATTCTGGAGTGGAAGGCAGGGGAGCTCTAAGGAAATGGGCAATGCACATCTGCTACCGATTGCTTGTGACTTCCACTTGACATACACAAGAATGTCTCTAAAAATCTGACAGATGAGGATGTGGTCTTTGCACCAGAGGTGTTTTGGGTTTGAGTAATACGATCCAACAGAGGCCATGTAGTTGAATGTCTATATTTAGATTAATGCTAAAAAATGTTACGTTTTGCCTGTGTGATATGTTTTGATGCATTGATATGTTATGATAGGTTGACTACCTGCAAACACCAACACTTGGTTGCACTCAATCCCACCTTTAAGCTAGTTGCCAGAGTGCATAGACCGCTGCTGAAGGTCCTCCATCCTGCAGTTATAGCGCCTGCGCCAATGAGGCTCTACAAATGGATTCACAGTGTGAATGGACGCTAACCCAGTACTGACAGTTCGTTAGTGCAAATCATTTGGCCAGACTGGTGTTTTCTGCCCAGTGGGTGGTTTCAAACTGACTAGAGTTTCCTAACAGCCAGTTTGACACTTCAGTTGAAGAAAATGGAGTCAGGGTCTCGGTTGGCCATATGGGCCATATGTTTCAGAATGTCCTTTTTGGTGATGATGCCTAGTAAACGCCTGTGAAAAAACAGGAACAATATTATATTGAGCTTATACAAATATATATGTGTAAGAAATCTGACATGTAAACGATGGACAAATCTAAATGATGGACAAACCCAATGATATTAGTCTAGAACTTTAAAACTGACAGTTTAAAGGATTAGTTCACTTTCAAATTTCCTGATCATTTACTCACCCCGTGTCATCCTAGATATTTATGTATTTCTTTCCTCAGTCGAAAATAAATTAAGGTTTTTGATGAAAACATTCCAGGATTTGTATCCATATAGTTAGCTTCAATGGACACCAAATGGTTGAAGGTCAAAATTACCGTTTTAGTGCAGCTTCAAAGGGCTATAAACGATACCAGACGATGAATAAGGGTCTTATCTAGCGAAATGATCAGTCATTTAAAAAAAAAAAAGTATGCATATGTTTATGCTTTTTAAACACAAATGCTCGCCTGTTCTGCAAAGCGCGTCCCAGATTCACGTAATACGTAATTATGTTGAAAAGTTCACGCTTGATGATATCATCTTCTCCAAGTTCAAAATTTGTTCGACTTTGTTGTTTTACCTTGTAAACTTGTTGAGTTGTAACTCCCTTTTTTGTGTAAATGGCGTTTACCTTAGTATTTGCACCTTCAACTTGTAAACACTGACTCGGTACTTCCGTAAGCGTGACCTTTTCAACATTATTACATATTACATGAAGTCTGGGACACGCATCGCAGAACAGGCAAGCATTTGTGTTTATAAAGCATATACATTTATTTTATTTTTTTAAATGACCGGTCGTTTTGCTAGATAAGACCCTTATTCATTGTCTAGTGTCGTTTATAGCCCTTTGAAGCTGCAATGAAACTGTAATTTGGACCTTCAACTGTTTGGAGTGTGCATTGGAACTAACTATATGGATACAAATCCTGGAATGCTTTCATCAAAAACCTTAATTTATTTTCGACTGAAGAAAGCAATACATAAACATCTTGGATGACATGGGGGTAAGTAAATAAGGAAATTTTAATTTGAAAGTGAACTGATCCTTTAATCTAAGAAAACCAAGGTTTTACCCATTGTGAGTGACAAGACACTGGCGCAGACCCAGCTTGCGGAAGATGTCCACCACAATGTCCATGGCAGTGTGGTGGTCGGTAACAGTAAATGGGCTGAGATCCATGATACCACGAAGCTTCAATGGAGGAGGACTGTTGGGTGGCTGTGGAGGTGTGTATTCAGTGAAGGAGATTCGGGAGGCACTAACCACACCTTCCTGACGCTGACGAGCATTTTCTGCCAGAAAAAACTGAGAATAATAAACCTTCTCATGATTGACCTACAGTATAATTTACATGATCCCTAGAAGAAGGAACTTTTAAACTGCTTTGCCCATACAATTAAAGTCAATAGGGTCCAAATTACATTTGAACTCCAGATTTTTTATTTTATTTGGACTAATATAAGACAGAAAGTCAAGCAGATTTTAAAATGACATGAGGTCAGAATTGTCACTCTTGGCTGAGCTACTACCAAGATGTTCATAAGCAGAAATCATAGTCCAAGATCTAAGGAAGATGCTCATACAAAATGTCCACCTAGAGTTGTAATCTCTTACCTATAGAGATGACCAGATCCCTGCGCTGCACAAAGCCCACAAGTCTCTGAGACTCATGTGAGACCACCACAGGGAAACCGCTGTATAAGGTTTCAGCAATGAGCGACTACTTCCTCC
>QVTF01000429.1:0-38953 GCA_003573665.1 Oxygymnocypris stewartii | reverse complement strand
TTTGACAGCTTAATTTAAGTAGATCATTCATCACACTGACATTTACACTAGATGCAGAACAATGACGAAATGTTTATATTTGAAAATAACTGTTCTTAACTGTAGTGAATGTGCACTTGTCTTGTACTTCAAATCTTAAAAAGTATATAAAAAACTGTAGAGTTAGTAATTTTTATTTTATGTTTTAATAATCTTTTGTCGTATTTTAAAGAAGTGCATTTATTGATGTGTATCGACTAACAACTACCTTATGCACCCCCATACCATCAGAGATGCTGGCTTTTGAACTGAACACTGATAGCACGCAGGAAGGTCTCCCTCCTCTTTAGCCCGGAGGACACGGCGTCCGTAATTTCCAACAAGAATGTCAAATTTGGACTCTTACCAAATAACACTTTTTCACTTTTAAACACTCCATTTCAAATGAGCCTTAGCCCACAGGACATGACGGCGATTCCGGACCATGTTCACATATGGCTTCCGTTTTGCATGATAGAGCTTTAGTTGGCATCTCCAGATTGCACGGCAGATTATGTTTACTGACGGTGGTTTCTGTAAGTATTCCTGGCCCATTTAGTAATGCCAATGACAGAATCATGCCGATGACTGATGCAGTGTTGTCAGTTGTCGTCAGATTCAGTTTCTATGAATCTTTTGATGATGTGATGCACTGTAGATTATGAGATGTGCAAAGACTTTGTAATTTGACGATGAGGAACATTGTTTTTAAAGTATTCCACACCTTTATACGCACTCTTTCAAAGATTGGAGAGCCTCTGCCCATCTTTACTTCTGAGAGACTCTGCCTCTCTAAGACATCCCTTGTATAGCTAATCAAGTTACAGACCTGATGTCAATTCACTTAATTAGTTGTTAGATGTTCTCTCAGCTGAATCTTTTAAAAATATCTTGCATTTTCAGCCCTTTGTTACCCCCATGCCAACGTTTTGGAGACCTGTAACAGGCATCACATTTGAAATGAGCTAATTTAGTGGATACAAGTGTAAAATATCTCAATTTAAACATGTGTTCTGTTATCTTTGTTCTATTGTGAAGAAAATATTGGCTCATGTGATTTCAAATTGAAATAATAATAATTTGGGTTGTAAATGAGATGTTGCGCCTGTGTTCTTTAATGTGCCCGTGCTGAAGGTTTTCGCATTTCGCTGCATTTCAAAATTCAAGCTTGGTGGACTCGCATCACATGATACCGTGTTACCAACGGCAGATCGATACGTCACAACATGACCTCCTATCTGAATTAAAAGAGCATGAATTTAAAGCTGCAGTGCTGCAGGAAAGTGGGGTGGATTGTATGTTTGAATTTACATTATATTGCTGTCAGAATAAAATGAAATGTTCCCTCCTGGTGGAATGACCTGCCCAACTCAATCCGAGCAGCAGAGTCCTCAGCCATCTTCAAGAAACGACTAAAACACATCTCTTCCATCTTTATTTGACTCTCTAACTTGCCCCTTTTTGGACTTCACTCTATTCATTTAATAACTGCTCATTTTCTTAACAAAATGAAAATAAATAACTAATACTAGATTTTCTAATATTTTCGTATTCTATCTATTTATTTTATTTGTATTTATTATAGCATACTAGCTTGCTCTATTCTTTTTCTATTATTTATTTATTTTTATTTATTACATAATTTAAAAAACTTTGCTACGTGTACTACATTAATTTAATTGAGACTTGTTATAGGACTTGCTTATCATTGCTCTTTTGTTGGTTTTGATTGCTTCCATTGTCCCCATTTGTAAGTCACTTTGGATAAAAGTGTCTGCTAAATGACTAAATGTAAAATGAGAATAAAAACATTTTGCTATAACATAGATTGAAATGACCTGTGTGTTGCACAATAACGCTACCTCCAGTTAAAAAGTCCATCTCCTGTTGTCTCTCATCAAAATCCAGCCACATATTTTAGGGCTGTTCTGGACTGTTTTGTCTTATAAACGGTGCTTGATATGTGCATAAGTCTCTCCTGATTCAGACCAGACCACTTTTTCACTGGAGGAAGTATTATTATGGATTATGGACTCATACGTTATTTAAAACAAATTCTTGATGATGTATTTGTTTCAGCTTTTGTCTTCTCAAGACATTAACTGATGGACTGGAGTGGTGTGGATAATTGTGATGTTGTTATCAGCTGTTTGAACTCTCAATCTGACGGCACCCATTCACTGCAGAGCATCCATGATGCAATGCTACATTTCTCCAAATCTGATGAAGAAACAAACTCATCCATCTCTTGGATATATCATATACTGTATGTACTCCCACAGTATGTTTTATTTGTTTTCCAGTGCAAATGTCTAAAGATTCTTAAATGAAGATACATTTAAACGAGAAGCAAAATTATATAAAATAAGAAGTTTCGTTTTCTGAAAAATGTTTATGATTAAAACAAATTTATCCCAATGGGCTTAGCAAGATCAACATAATTCAAAGGGAAAACAAGTTTTAATTCTCCATTGACAGATATTCCCTCTTGTTTAAAACATAAGATAATACTTGATTTTGTTCCTTTCCTCAGAAAACAAGACTTCGTTGCATCTGAAGTACAAATATCTTGAATTTGTCTTGTTTTCAAGATAATTTTACCTGAGAATGCAAAATTACTTAATGAGGTAATATTACTTAATTTCACCAAATTACTTAAGATAAGTCATGTTTTCTGACAAATAGTGAGTTTAGTGAGTTTATATTTAAAACAAGAACAAATATCTGTCAATATGGTAATACAAAATAAACTTTCTTTAAAGCAAGGACCAAAATAGAAATAAGTTACTGCAACTTTATTGCTATCATGACAATAAAGTTGTAACAGTGTTTATTGCTACTTTTTGTGTCAAATAAACTAAACTCAACTAGTTTATCTTTGAATTAAGTTTTTTTTTTTTTATCCCACTGGTAGACATTTTCCTCGTTTTAATCACAATTACTTGTTTTACCTTTTTTCAATAATTGTTTATACGACTTAATATCTGTAGTCATTTTGCTTCTCAAGTAAATACTAAATACTAATACTTTTGTTTTTGCAGTGTAGAGCAAAACTGAAGCTAACGTAGTTTACGCGTTACTTTCCATATCACATCACATTTAAAACATTAAAACCGTTCAGATCATCACTATCAGATCTACAATTCAAATGTGCTCTCGTTTACTTCAACGAGTAAATAAATAAACTGTACTGTGTGAATACATGCATGACCATTGATGACCTTTAACCCAGCCATGTGTAAAAGCCCTCGTCTGCTCGTGACAAGAGACAGTTTGTGCTGATCTAAAGTTCACGAGTGATGTTCTCCTGAGCAGGTTATCAGGGTGACATTGAGAGGGTCTCTCGGTCTGCATGCATGCTGCGCCATCTGTTCTGATGCCATGTTGCTGTGCCAACAGGGGGCAGAGGATGAGAGCGCTTCATGTGTATGTGTGTGTGTGTGTGTGTGTGAGAGAGAGAGAGAGAGAGAGAGAGAGAGAGAGAGAGAGAGAGAGAGAGAGAGGAGACACAGGCCAGCGGGAGGGAGACGGAGGATATAATGTTTTCCATTGATTCATCATAAGCGTGAGTTTTCTGCAGTCCTGCCGTGACTTGGCCTTCACTTCTGTTTCCAAAGTCAGCGCTATGATCACTTTCTGTCCTGTTTTATCTTTGAAATCTTTCTGTGTAATGAGCTGAGTACCAAGTACACGTCAGTCTTATTTTAGTATCACTGTAATATTATTATACCTTTTGTTATTATTTTGAATTTGTTTATTGTTACAATTTATTTATTTATTTATTTATTCGTTTTAAATTTAGTTCAAGGTTTTGGTATTTGTGTTTTTGTCATTTTTAGTTTACTATATGTCTATATAGTTGTTATTCATTATAGTTTTAGTTATTTTAGCAAGTCATGTTTAAATACAAGTGAGAAATGTTGGCTTGGTAACTAGCTTAAAATAAGTTCAAGTTTTTGTTTGTTTTATTTTTATTTTTAGTTAACAATAACACCACTGTCCGTAAATATGGGATTATTTAAGCTTGGTTGTTATTTTTATTTTATTTTGAATTTCGTCCGAAGTTTTCTTACAAAAAATATCAGAATTTGGAAAATATGTCTGATAATGTGCATGATTGAAAAATAATAATACTACAATAAAAACATATATACAAGGTTGTTTTCCATGTCAGAATTATGCATCATTTTCCTGTACACTGCAATGAAATGCTAAAAAAACACAAAAAATCAACAATATATATATAATTATTTGTATGATATCAAATATTGTATACTATGCTGAACAAATAATGTGATATATTTACTCAGTATGTTCATGTCCATTAATGTATGTTGGGAACCATTTAAATACACCGGTATTGAAACAGTGATGGAGATATTCAACATAGACAACATCAAACTCTTACAAAGACAATTGTCACGAATCCTGTCCATACACTCCCTGTTACTCACCACCAGAGGTCACTCGCTCACCACATGGACTCCTGCGCCACACGGTTGCACATCACCTAAGACTACATTTCCCATAACCCATTGCACTGACGTCACACAGCTAATCGCACTAATCACACAGCTGATTGCACTGATCACACTCTACATAAACCTTGGACTTCCTCTCTGTCATCAGCGAGTATTGTATAGCGTATATCCTAGCGATAGCTACTCTACAGAGCCCACTCAGTTGTTATAGCCTAGCCTAGCCTAGCCTAGCCTAGCCTTGCCTTCTAGTATTTTGATACCTGCTCGTGTACCTGGATTATCTCTCTGCCTTGCCTGTTGGATATTGATCGCAGACCTACACTTGCCCTAGGATTACTCTCTGTCTTGCCATTTATAAACCTGTTTGCCAATGTGTGACCCATGCTTGTTTCTGACCGTGCCTCCTAATAAAGCCCGGCAAATGGATCCGCACGTATCACGTCTTGTCGTCCCCGTAACACAATGTCTCTTTTGGTCTTAAATAAGGATTTTAATCTCTCATCTTTTTATGATTTATTCCCCCTTTCTATCTTGGACATAATATTTATGAACTGCATTTTGTCTGACCTGTTATTGTTGTCTTTTATTATTAATAGTAGTAGTTTCAGATAGAATTGAAGTGCAGTTTGTGAACTGACTGTTTTATTATAAACATCAGATTATTCTCGTTGTTTTGTATATAATTCCTGAGAAGCAGTGCACTGACTGGTTGACAGCCATAGCTATACTGTTTTATCACCTGCTTCAATTCAATAAATAATATTTAGAGTGCTGACCTTTCTTGTATTGTTATTTTTTAGCTAACAATTATGGTGCGTGTTTGTTTTATTATAGCATCAACGACTCACGGTTTCTCCGTCCTGTCCAGCGGTGCCGTTCATCGGTGGAGTCACGTCCACCTCGACTCTTGAGCTGTTCGGCAGATTTTTATCTGTAACACAAACAGAAAAGAATTAAGTGAAGTGTGTTTGTCTTTACTAAATGGCCAGATTAAAGCAAATGAACCACATTCATGCAAAAGTCCCCACATAAGTCCTTCTCAGGCAGGTCTAGCATACTGTAGTCTTTAGCTGCTGTTTCTCAGCACCTCACGCTATGAGCGCCACAGTTGTAGAATATAAAGGTTCATTTACCAGGCCTGGATATTAAAATGCTGAACTTCCCAGATATTTCCATTCAAACATTCACAAATTCCCTTTACATAGTATAGCACTTAACAGTTGTTTAAGGTATCTGAAAGCTTAGCACATTCTAACCAATGCATATGTTAAAAAAACATTGTATTATCACGGTAGGTTTGTTTGTGTAGAAATAGTGTCAAAATAGAGAAAGTGCAGCAGATGGGGGTGAAAGGGTTAACGATGTCATGTGGTCACATCAAAGAAGCTGCTCTCAATTGCCCTGCTTCTGATGCTAATATGCTAATATGGAACTGTTAACATAATTTCCCACTTGAAATGAAAGTCCATGTGTGTCTTCAACACACAAACAGTATTATGGGATTAAGTTATATTAAGATACTTCCTTTCATTTATATAAGGTGCGCAAGCAATTGTAACCTTAATGAGCTTTTTGTACCTGATCAAATTGGTGGAAAACATATTGGAAAAAGCTGTTTTTGGTTTACTTCAACGATGGATTTAACATACAATGACACATTTATGCTAGAGGCAGGTTCAGTGCATAATTTACTGTGTGAAGTTATTTACCTCTCTATATATAAATCTCTATACTACCACTTACCAGCAACTCCATTTGAGTCCTCCACCTGGCATTTCTTTTTGGCAATTTTGTGAAGGATGGATGCCTTCTCGCGGAATTTTCCTGAAAAATAAAAATAATCTAATTGTCCAGAAAGACTGTGAGTGATTTGGGGTAACCACTTTTCCCAGCTAACTGAGCATGTTTCATTTTACTCACTAGATATGAAAAAAACGGTACGCCTTTTCTAAAATGTAAAGCACCTGTTAACCTACTGTACATCAATAAGTGTGCTTAATTTTAAAAGATATTAAAAAAACTATGCTTGCAGATAATATTCACTACACTTTCTGTTTCTTAACACACTGAAATGCACTTCAATAATGTAAAATGAAACATTGCAGTGCTTTAAAGTACACATGTGTTGACTAACATACTTGTCACAGTGTCTGGTTACTGGCCACTCGATGGCCCTTTCCCCATTCACTGCTTATCGTCATGAACTCAATTTCCCATGATCCTTGTCTTGTCTTTCTGTTCTAATGATCAATATCTGTAGGTCGTTAACTCATCACTATGTATATCACGTTCACTTTGTCTTTCGTTGCTGCAGTATTGGACCTGTTACGTTGTGTTTCTGTTACTCTGACTTTATGGTTTAATTGCTTTGTGTTTGGATTATTGTTTGAACCACAATTAAACTGGATCTTCGTTGATTTCCTGGAGTCATTCTGTGACAATACTAAAGCACATGTAAAGTACTGGATTGTATTTTGTACTTTAATTTCTGCTTTAAAAATAATATTTTTTAAATGTAATGTACTAGATTGCAGTCCATTACAAATGTGAAGTATGCAACCTTCAAACCAACAGCACAGTAAACACAGCTGCTTGCTGCTGGTTTAGGAGATTCGAGACAAAGTCTATAACTCAGCATGACGAGAGCAGCACCAGACCCACGAAGCACACATCAATACAGTTGCACAACCTTTCAGGATCCATCAGTGTGGAAGTGTAATCTCAGGCGGTCAAACACAGACAGCCGCAGCATGTTCCTGTCTCGTTCTGTGTGCGTTCGAATGAAACCGCATGTGCACGAGCTTGCATTAAAGCAATGAACATAATAATGTGTGCTGGGTTGGTCTCACTTCACTATGGAAAACATCATAATCGGTGAATGAGCTTCCTGAGGAATCATTGACTCTGATTGGCTGATAGCCAGACTGTCCTGTCTGGCTCGATCGGTGCGGTGACCCGGATCAACACGCACATGTATGTTACATGACCTACATATCATTAATACACCTGGAACGTCTGGGATATGAAGTGGCTTTGGAGTTTTGTAGGTTTGTGTTGTTGTTCGGGTTTGTGTTGTATTAAGGTTAGTTAGTAGTCAGGATGGTCTTCAGTTTCTCTGAACAGGGGAGCTTAGTTGGGTTTCCCAAAACCACAGTGAATATTCCCTTATGAGAAGAATTACACATGTTTTCAGACAGTAGTATGTTAAATAAAATTAACTTTAAATGTATTATAGTATAAGTCTATAATAAATGCAATTTGCTGAACTTCAGAAAGTGTTACCCACTTAAGTAGGACCTAAGTACATTTTTATATCTAATTTCATAATTGCTTCTGTCTTTTGAATATGGTTAAAGTATTTATGAACAATTAAAATGTACTGTCATTTAATTTCTATTTAAACCTATTTAAATGTGTAATGCATTTAAATATATTTGTAATCACATGTTTAAGTTGCAATATTTCTAGATATTTATTTTATTTAAAAACAATTATTATAAAGGGTTTCAAAAATAGGTTTCTAGTAAATAGGTTTCAAAATAATGTACATATTTAAAGCATGACAGAAATGTATTAAAACATAATAATTGAAAATGTATTTCAATAATCTTTCTCTCTCTCTCTCTCTGTCTCTCTGTCTCTCTGTCTTTTTAAGATCACACTGTAAGTGCACATTCAATTAAAGTGCACTTATTTTGCACAGGCTTTTACAGACAGGTATTGTTTAGGTTATTGCTGGGTTGCTCTGAATACAAGCAGAGCTTCTCTAAATAGAGACAGATGAAATATTTACTCGTGTACCTTCCCATGCTGAATACTACAACATCAAAGTCTGTTTAGTATGGAGGAGGGAACTCAAATTAGAAGCCTATCTCTCTGTGTAACACACAAATGCAGAATATGTTGCCTTAGATGTCATGGATCCTCAAAGAGACTTAAACAATTCAGCCATAACAAACCTCTCAGAAGCCACATTATTGCATTAGTGAGACGTGAGAGAGTCGGGCTGTTATTATTGCATTACCCCTTGCATAACTCTAGTTATGGAATGACTCACTCTCGGTCTCAATGCTGTGACGTATGTTTCTTACCATCTCTTTCTGTGTGTGTCTGAATGCAGTGGGCCGTTTTATCTGACTCAACACGGATTGCTGAGTGTTTACAGATGTGTCGAGTAATGCAGCTTTGCTATCGGAAAACTCTGCCGCATTCGTGTACATTATGACTAATGCATTTTAAAGAATGTTAAAAACAAGAGTTTTTGTTTGTAAAGGCTGTTTTATTTAATGCATGGGTGTATTTATTGAAACATGATGTCTGGGAAGGATATTTAACAAAATCATTAATCATGATTAATCAGCTGATATTAGGGAAGAGACTTTCTCATTATTTAAAGCATCTCTTTGGACATGTTCAGTACTGGATGAATTATCAGTATTTTGATTCACCTTTGTTAAAAATAAAGACTGCAAATCTGCTAAAGCTTATTTGTGTTCAAATTCAAATGCCAGAAAATTCCTATTTTAACCGTATAAAGCTATATTTGCTAAATTTCTAACACCTTTAAATTATCCATGTGATCAAAACTGAGAAACCACACACAACCTACTCCATGTCTTCTGTCATCAGATTGATAGTTTAAGGATTTTAGCAAGTAAAGTTATTTTAGTGCAATTATACAAATATCCCGCTTCAGCTCGAGCTTCACGTGTCTTTTTTCTGTTGAAGCCTTACTGATTTGTTAAGTACATTTCAGAATAACTTTTATATTGTTAGTAATATTTCAAGATGAACACTTAATTAAAGCAACTTAGGTTTACTTGATTATCCATCTTGGTTTTAGAGAAATCAGTGTGTCTCAGATCTGATCATCGGGATCTTTTGAGGAGCGTTTGTTACTTTCACTGTTCCTGAGCGGAGGAATGATCTTCATCTCACATCTACTGAGGAGCATTGCATGAGGCCTATATGTTTGAATCATTTCAATCTCTTATTTCTAAGACATATTACTGGAGATATAGTGTGATGAATGATATGTACATCATTGTATGCCAGTATCTGCTGCACTGTTATAAAGATCTCATTGATTTACATTACAAGCTTCAGAATTTCATCTTTATTTTGGTTATTTAAATATCAGCATCTGCAGGAATTTTTTTATTTATATATATATATATTTTATTTGTATTTATTTTGCTCAGCTTGAGTCTTTGAATACAATTGAGCTGCTTTTAACTCCATATTCTCACTATATCAGACAATATGAGTCATAAAAGCATGATGTATCACATGTGATCCTCAACAAAAAACACAAAGCACAAATAAAAAAATACGAACCTTTTGTATAATGGTTCAATAGCAGTTCAGTTATTTTTTTATAAAGAAATTAATACATTTGATTTATATACTGAACAAAATTATAAACGCAACACTTTTGTTTTTGCCCCCATTTTTCATGAGCTAAAGTCAAACATCTAAGACTTTTTCTATGTACTCAAAAGGCCTATTTCTCTCAATATTGTTCACAAATCTGTCTAAATCCATGTTAGTGAACACTTCTCATTTGTCGAGATAATCCATCCACCTCACAGGTGTGGCATATCAAGATGCTGATTATACAGCATGATTATTACACAGGTGTACCTTAGGCTGGCCACAATAAAAGGCCACTCTAAAATGTGCAATTTTATAATTTTATAACAAGCATTTTTACTTTTATTTTATATGTCAGGCTTTACAGGGATGACTTAAAATATTTTACCGTTTTACTTCAAATATTTTCTGATCATGCATATATATATATATATTAAAAGAATCCCGGTAACTATTTATTTTAAGGTGTCATAATACATAGTAATTGCATAGTTAAGTACTTAGTAGTAGCCGTTGTACTTACATGAATCAAAATGTACTTACCATTAACTAAGTTATGGAACAGACTGTAATTACAGTTTGTAAGTATGTAGATGTAATAGACAGCTACTGTTACACATTTGATGCAGACCGAGTCTGTGACACACTACTTATGATACCAAAATATTGTTACATCTGTGTTGCAGACTTTATACCAGGGGTCACCAAGTTCAGTCCTGGAGGGCGGTGTCCCTGCAGAGTTTAGCTTCAACCCTAATTAAACACACCTGAAGCAGCTAATTAAGCTCTTGCTTGGTATACTTGAAACTTCCATGCAGGTGTGTTGAGTGCAAGTTGGAGCTAAACTCTGCAGGACACTGGCCCTCCAGGAACAAGTTTTGATGACCCCTGCTTTGTACAATGTATTATAAATGTAAGTAACACATAGATAAGCTACTTAAATAAAGTGTATCAAGATTGTACTTAAGTAGTACTTCATGTGTATTTATACTGTACTTTATCCAGCTGCACCTTAGTTTGATTCAATCCCACCAGTACAACAGCTAAAATACATGTAATACCTTCTAATTACAATTACAATTACATAAACATAAGCTACTTAAAATAAAGTGTATCAAGATTGTACTAAAGTGTACTTCATGTGTTATCTATACTGTACTTTATCCAGCTGCACCTTAGTTTGATTTAACCCACAAGTGCACAGCTAAAATACATGCAATACCTTTCTAATTACATTACAATTACATAATATTACATAAACATAAGCTACTTAAAATAAAGTGCATCAAGATTGTACTAAAGTGTACTTCATAGTGTTATCTATACTGTACTTTATTCCAGCTGCACTCTTAGTTTGATTTAACCCACCAGTACACAGCTAAAATACATGTAATACCCTTCTAATTACATTACAATTACATAAACATAAGCTACTTAAAATAAAGTGTATCAAGATTGTATATAAAGTGTACTTCATGTGTTATTCTATACTGTACTTTATCCAGCTGCACCTTAGTTTGATTTAACCCCAGTGCACAGCTAAAATACATGCAATACCTTTATAATTACATTACAATTACATATATTACACAAACATAGTGCTACTTAAAATAAACTGTATAAAGAACGAACTGAAGTGTACTAGTATCTATGTTAACAGACTCTGTATGTAATCATATGTGTAAAGTAGCTGCCTATTACATGTATATTGTAATAGGCAGCTGTAAGTACAATATACAAACTGTAAGTACAGGCGGTTCCAAAACTTAGTTACATAGTAAGTACATTTTTGGTTACAATGACTACTACTAAGTATTTAATTAGGTAATTACTCTGTATTATGACACCCTTAAAATACAGTGTTACCAAATCCCTTATAAACAAACAAGAACAACTTACAAAGATCAACCAAAAAAAAAAAAACAAATGAAAGGGATGAAAGAAAACCAACCATGAAAATTCAAAACGACACTAAATTACGATGAAAACCACGATTTGCACTTATGTGAGTGAAATCTCGGCAAGAGGGTCATGAACTAAAATAGAGAAGAACCCTCTCTCTCTCACATACATGAACAAACGGCATCGTGGGTAGAGAGACGAAGCAGAAAGAGAGAAAATGAGTGTCGACAGAAAGAGTCTTACCTTCCTCAGTCATTGAGTGATAATATTTTAGCTTGCCATAAGTCCCCAGCTCTACAATATCACACACAGAGACAAAGGTAAGGAAACACACGCTGGCACATGTACACCAGCACACACACACACACACACACACACACATATAAGTGATGTGATCAAAATAAATCTCTCTCAAGGCCGATCTCACAGGCATAAGTGCAAAAAACTGAACAGAAAGACAAAGAGATGGAGAAAAAATGCTTATATTGAGGTGAACACTGTGAGTGATATGTCATGATTCACCTAAAAGTTTACTTTATTTGATCCAAAAAAAGTGAAATAGTATTACAGTTTAAAATAATGTTTTTCTATGTTAATATACATTAAACTATTATTCTAATTATTCTAATATGCTGATTTGCTGCTCAAGAAACATTTCTGATTATCATCAGTACAAACAGGTTGATGGTTTGCATCTTAATCAGACTCATGCTTCCCGTCTAAGTGAGCATTTTTTGGCCAGAATGAGCTGCAAACTTTATCAGTCTGGCTTTGTGAGACTAATAGCAATAGTATTTATAAATGATGCATAAAATAACCTGCTAATCTCAATCCAAGCAAAGTCAGGTTTCATGCCATTTTCATTTAACCGTTGTTGAAGTTTAGCTTCAATCTGACTGCTGATTGGCCGGTGGTTAGAGGTCCACTCTGTCGTGACCTTAAGGCTTCAACAAAGCAGAAAAAAAACTAGCTCAATAATTAATTTGCATTTTTGCAAAACCATTTGGGCCATGTTTGAGTTTGGGTAAATTAAATTGATTAAAGTCCCAGATGTATTTCAAAACACTTCGATTATGCTTTATATATTATACATGACCGATCTGAAGGGGACTTTAATATTAACTGAGGGAGTTGCATCTAAAATTAATTTTACATTCATGTAGAATATAATATGCAGTCCAAATATTTAAAAATGCTTCAATGTAATGCATTTTTTTTTACTAATAATTTTACTGCCATAAAGAAAATCAATGGCTTTATTTATCTTCTTTAAATGCTGTACACTTCATAGATGATATAAACATGTCCTTGTCCAGCAGTGACCTAGCAGAACGACCTCTGCAGCTGCTGACCGCTCATCCCAGCGGCGCAAAGCTTTTAACATCGATTCAGCCGGGAAAGAGTGTTCACGTTATGTAATAAAGGTCACGCGAAAGACGCGTTCAGACAGTTATTGGCCTGTGTGAGCATCTGCACATGCGTATGCATCAGCTGGAAGAGCATATGACGGATCACAGCGTCTTTATGAATGTGTGCAGACAGATCACTCCAAAAATAGACAAATTGTTGGTCCGGTGTGGGGGTGGAGCTCAATAATCAATACACACTGCCATGCAAGAGGCCAGACACACACACACACACAGACTATAGCACTGCGCGTTATGTTTGTCGTGTCTGAAAGCGTGAAAGCTTGTGCAGGGTGTGTCTGGTGTGATGATAAGCGATGAATTACGTGTGCATGTGGAAAACCAGGCTCTGGTAATTTATTATGTGTTCAATATCAATTAATGAACTTATGCAAATTCATCAATTCATCTGGGAGGGTTCGTTACTCCAGAACTCCATGTGCCGATGTATATACGGGATACTCATCACAATAAGCCACTATAACAAATATAATATAACGAACACTATCACGATGTGTCTGTGTGTTTATGTAACATGTGGAGTTTCATCACCGAGTTTGATGCTTGATGCTGTGATTCTGCGAGAAACAAAGTAATGTGTGCTTTTTGTAACTAATATGTAAGATAAA
This sequence comes from Oxygymnocypris stewartii, assembly GCA_003573665.1. Classification (NCBI taxonomy): domain Eukaryota; kingdom Metazoa; phylum Chordata; class Actinopteri; order Cypriniformes; family Cyprinidae; genus Oxygymnocypris; species Oxygymnocypris stewartii. The sequence goes on along the minus strand of QVTF01000429.1, from coordinate 25,144 downwards.
ACAACAATAAACTAAATCAAATTAAAAAATAAATAATACATTGGGACGATTCTGTGTGGATCCCCCCCCCCCCCCCCCAGCATTTGGAAAATGGTTGATTCCATAAGTGGTTTCATCAGGCACACCTGATTTCCCATCATCTTGTCTTTTAAAAGGAGCCATTCCACTACATGTAGAGGCCTTTCCTTTGGTTTACTTTATGTGCTTCCGTTGCTCTTATTTTTCTTTGTTATATTTTGGCACCAGGGCCACAGTACATTACATATCATGCATACACCTTACTCTACATCAATGATTTTACTGAGGGTAACATTAGAATTCATTTGTTTTCCTAATTTGTAAATAAATATTGAATTATTTTCGGTATCCGCGTGTGTACCTTTTTTTGTTGCAGCAGCGTTTTAGGAGCCATAGGTCGTAACAACTAGATATATAAATATGCAAAAAACATTATACAGGTGCTGGTCATATAATTAGAATATCATCAAAAGTTGATTTATTTCACTAATTCCATTCAAAAGTGAAACTTGTATAATGTATAACATTCATTCCACACAGACTGATATATTTCAAGTGTTTATTTCTTTAATTTTGATGATTGTAAGTGACAACTAATGAAGACCCCAAATTCAGTATTCAGAAAATTAGAATATTGTGAAAAGGTTCAATATTGAAGACACCTGGTGCCACACTCTAATCAGCTAATTAACTCAAAACACCTGCAAAGGCCTTAAATGGTCTCTCAGTCTAGTTCTGTAGGCTACACAATCATGGGGAAGACTGCTGACTTGACAGTTGTCCAAAAGACGACCATTGACACCTTGCACAAGGAGGGCAAGACACAAAAGGTCATTGCAAAAGAGGCTGGCTGTTCACAGAGCTCTGTGTCCAAGCACATTAATAGAGAGGCGAAGGGAAGGAAAAGATGTGGTAGAAAAAGTGTACAAGCAATAGGGATAACCGCACCCTGGAGAGGATTGTGAAACAAAACCCATTCAAAAATGTGGGAGAGATTCACAAAGAGTGGACTGCAGCTGGAGTCAGTGCTTCAAGAACCACTACGCACAGACGTATGCAAGACATGGGTTTCAGCTGTTGCATTCCTTGTGTCAAGCCACTCTTGAACAACAAACAGTGTTAGAAAGCGTCTCGCTTGGGCTAAAGACAAAAAGGACTGGACTGCTGCTGAGTGCTCCAGAGTTATGTTCTCTGATTGAAAGTAAATTTAGCATTTCCTTTGGAAATCAGGGTCCCAGAGTCTGGAGGAAGAAAGGAGAGGCACAGAATCCACGTTGCTTGAGGTCCAGTGTGAAGTTTCTCACAGTAGTGATGGTTTGGGGTGCCATGTCATCTGCTGGTGTTGGTCCACTGTGTTTTCTGAGGTCCAAGGTCAACACAGCCGTAATACCAGGAAGTTTTAAGAGCACTTCATGCTTCCTGCTGCTGACCAACTTTATGGAGATGCAGATTTCATTTTCCAACAGGACTTGGCACCTGCACACAGTGCCAAAGCTACCAGTACCTGGTTTTAAGGACCATGGTATCCCTGTTTTTAATTGGCCAGCAAACTCGCCTAACCTTAACCCCATAGAAAATCTATGGGGTATTGTGAAGAGGAAGATGCAATATGCCAAGACCCAACAATGCAGAAGAGCTGAAGGCCGCTATCAGAGCAACCTGGGCTCTCATAACACCTGAGCAGTGCCACAGACTGATCGACTCCATGCCACGCCGCATTGCTGCAGTAATTCAGGCAAAAGGAGCCCCAACTAAGTATTGAGTGCTGTACATGCTCATACTTTCATGTTCATACTTTTCAGTTGGCCAAGATTTCTAAAAATCCTTTCTTTGTATTGGTCTTAAGTAATATTCTAATTTTCTGAGATACTGAATTTGGGGTTTTCATTAGTTGTCAGTTATAATCATCAGAATTAAAAGAAATAAACACTTGAAATATATCAGTCTGTGTGGAATGAATGTATACAGTATACAAGTTTCACTTTTTGAATGGAATTAGTGAAATAAATCAACTTTTTGATGATATTCTAATTATATGACCAGCACCTGTATATATATACAACCCATATATATTATGTAAATGCAATACACCCATATATTATCATGTAAAAAAAATGTTTAACAATCTTTGAAAGCACTAAGATATGAAAATGTATGACATTTTTAAATACTGTCACTATAAGTTCTAAAGATATTAAATAATAATATAAAATACATATATTTGTCATGTATAAAACGTACTTGGTTACTATCGTAACCTCGGTTCCCTGAGATATGGGAACGATTACTGCATTGAGTATCTACGCTTAGAATGGAAAATAAATAAATTCCTCTTCAACTGAAGCCTATTTCAATCACACAGTTATAACTGGTGTTACGTATAGCAGATGGGCCAAAGGGGCGGGGTCAGTCACAGAGCCCGATTACTGTCATAACTCCGATACAGAGAAAGGCTGTCATCCAGTTCATTGTCACTCACACCGAACGAGATCATGTCGCTCGCAGCCGCAGAGGAACGCTGATCGTGCCGGGTGAAGAGGGCAGGCAAATGCTCTCTCTGTTGTGATGGCGAGGCACGTGGGCATTGAGCCGACGCGAGCTTGCTAGTCACCGGCTGCTCAAATCCTCTGCCCCGCTGTTTTTTTGCAGGGGAGACCTGCACGTCTTATAATGACGGCATTTGCAACAACTCCGTGAAATTTGCTCTCAGTGAGGCTCTTTGGATCGACGCCGGATGGCTGCAGGGGATGACCGAGTCTACAAGCTCGTCGCTGCGAGAGGTCCTAATCCGGCTGCTTGAGGCGTTTCAACGGCGGATCCCGGCGTCAGCGAAGAAGGGAGTCCATCGTTGAAGAGAAGAAATCTGAGATGCGGTGGCAGGCAGCTGATTATATATATAGCCAGACACCCCTCCCATTTTGGCGGACTATTGCGGGGCTGCATAGCCATTGGCTCGCTCGTTATCGCCGTGCATTGGTTCAGTTTTAAATCCTACACGAACCAATCGACGTGCAGTTATAATTGCGTGATTTAAATAGGCTTCAGTTGAAGAGGAAAAAATATTTTTTTCCCATACAAGCGTCGAAACTCATGCAGTATGAGTGAAATATCGAAAGGGAACAGTCGTTTACTAATCTAATTTAATTACACTACTTAAAAGAAAATAGATTACAGTAACTGATAAAAGCAAGGAGAACCAGTGATTGTGAGAAAAAAACTAAAATAAAATTATATGAAATCAATCGGCCATCGTTTTTTGTTTATGTGTCTAGAAAAAATGCATGCATCAGTGCAGGTTGTTATGAAAGAGCAACACAAGAAATCAGGTTATGGGTTATGAGAAAAACACACAATGAAAAGTAACAAACACACATGGTAACTTGAAAGAAACACACAGTATCCAGAGTCTCTGAATGCTGTGAATAAACAGAGACAGACAGCAGGACGAGCGGCTTCACCTTGAACTGTGATGACGAGATTTAGAGAATAACTCACCAGAGTCAGCGAATTCTGAGGAAACAGCAAACAGAGAGAGAAAGAGATGAAAAAACACAATTAGCTCTACTACAAAACCATGTAGTGAATAAAAAGATGAGATGCGCTACTGTTAAAATAGCCATCAAATGTGCAGGTAAAATTCAAGTTCCCTATCAGTCGGTCACTCTCGACGTCACGTCGGAGGACCGACGAATTGGGGATATCGCTTAGAGAGACCAATCCACTTCGAGTGTAAACTAAACGAGCCAATGCACATTGGCATGCGATTATTGCATCCAGCTGCCGCGATCACAGCGTGAGCATAAATAGGCAGCAGGTGGCAGCGCATATTCAGCTTTTCGCTTCGGAGCCGAGCGGTTACACATCGTTCTGCTCCTGACTTCTGCTGAACGAGTGAATTCAACGAGTTGAGCAAGCTCTTCGGAAGACTCTCGTGCTGGTGGTACGGCACTGCAAGCGGTGGTGGTTCTTCCCGTGTCGAGTGGACTGCACACATCAGGCCTGCACTACCCCCTGGTTGTGTTGCAGATGACCATCTCCCCCTGTTGGCTTCAGCACGCTAAAAGAGTTTTTTTCCCTAAAAGAGCATTCACTGGTGCGTCTTTTTAAAGACGATGTTGCATCTGGCAAACTTGACGTTTGCGTCTTTATAAAGACGAGTTGGGTCTTGCTTCAGACAACGTCACCCGTGCGTTTCTGGATGCGGTCGTTGCCTGCCGCTGGGTGAATGGTCACGATCGCTGCCATCACGTGCCTGGGCGGTAGCACGCTGAGGTGGCGTTCGTGGATGAGTCCATCTTCTCACTGTGGATGCTCATCTCGGAGTTGCGGCCAGGCTCCGTTACCTCGACAAAGGGGCGGAGCTGTTGCCTCTGTCTCGATCTAGTTCTCGTCCTGGCTGCAGACAGGCGAGGTCTACTTCAGGCGGTAGCACGGCTGGTCTGAGGATTACAGTGGTGGCAAACCCTCAAAAAAAAAAAAAATAAGAGCGGGCTCCTCTTGCACTCCGCTAACCAAGTTGAGCTGCCAGTGGAACGTGCTGGGCCCTCTAAATGAGCGTACCAGCAGTATCCTTGGCACTCCTCCGACGACCAGATGTCGATCGCTGCATCGGAGGGTGGGCCGGAGCTTCTGGAGAGGAAGGTTTCGGCTGCGTTGCCGCTCCGGCGGTAGCAATGCCTGAGTCGGATCTAGAAGTAACGGCCTATGCTTTCCCGGGCCACCGAAAGGGTAGGCTCGAGTGGAGAAAGCCACCGTGTCCCGAACCCTCGAGGTTGGACGACTGACTCCTCGGGGTAGCTTGTGCTGGTTCTCAGCGCCCTGCCCTGGGGGCCTCTCTCCCGGACGTGCATGAGGGGCTTACAGGTCGTGGACGGCACCTTTTACTGCCAGAAACCGACCTGCTAACTCTTCCTCCCCTCACCACCCTCGGTGGTGCAGCTAGGGGTTACGGGGGTCCCCCCGGTGGAGCGGTCAGTTGCGATGCAAGTGTGTCCCTATACTGTCTCCACCCGGCAGGGCAAACCGTGCCTCCTCTTCCGGGCCTATAGGTACTCGTCTGGCCGGCGAGGCTTATGTGCCTGTGGAGATGCTGCCTCCACCTAATGCTACGGCGTTACTGCAGGTTCTCAGGCTAAAAGCACTGAGGAATATGCACGGGGGTGGTTACGATCCGGAAGTTCTGAAAGAGCTCCGTACCGCAACCTGACCTCGCGCCACGAGCGACGAAGGGTTATGGTACGGTCTCTGGGTCGTGCGATGTCCACACTTGTGGTCCAGGAGCGCCACCTGGCTGTGTCTGGTTGACATAGGGACGCCGACAAGTTCGGTTCCTCAAGGTTCCTGTATCCCAGACTGGCCTCTTCGGCGACGCAGCCGGTAACATGGCCCAGCAGTTCCCGGCTGCACAGGAGCAGACTGCGGCGATCTAACACTTCCTGCCTCGGCGGACAGCTGCTGCCCTACCCGTCCGCCGGTTGCAGCGCCCAGCCCTGCTCGTCGCGAGGGTGGCCCCCTGCATCCCACCCCTGCTCCCGCACCGCAGCCGCAGCAGCCTCCAAAGCGGTGCCGTTGAGCTAGGTGTAGGAGGCCGCCCCGCCCGTCCTGGCCCCCGTCTACTGGCGGTAAGCGGAGGAGCGAGAGGCCTCGGGACGGGCAGCCCAGAGAGAGAGGGAACTGCTTCGGGAGAGGGTAAGTGCATCTCTCCCTCCCCCGGAGGAGGGCCGGGTGGATAATCTGTTTTTTTTCCAAAATCTCGACAGGAAGCGGTTGTCTCTGTCTCTGGGGTCCCAAGAGGGCTTGGAGAGTCATGGACGAATCAACTTCGGACCACACTCATCCTCCCTCTCGCCAGCAGGCAGCAGTGGGCGGTTCGAGAGCGTCATCAAAGGCTACTCACGCACCCTCTGCCAATTTGGAAGCAGGTAAACGTGCACCGCACACTCAGACCTCTCCTCGGTCCGCCACGGGCCAGGTCCCTGCATTCCACCTCGCTGCCCTACTGCGGGTACGTCGGTGGTCCCGATGGTCCCGCTTGTACGGTGTCTGGGTGCCGGGAGCTGCCCAACCGTCTCGCTGGCTCCTAAGGACCATCTGACTCGGCTATGCGATTCAGTTCGCCCGGCGTCCCTCCCAAGTTCGGGTCATCCACCTCACAGCAGTGAAGGCAGCCGATGCCCACATCTTGTGAGAGGAATCACTGTCCTACTGGCGAAGGACGTGATGGTACCGGTCCCTCCAGCCGATATGAAGGCAGGGTTTTTCAGCCCTTACTTCATTGTGCCCAAGAAAGCGGTGGGTTTACGACCAATCTTGGGTCTGCGCATCTTGAACGGGGCCTTTCATAAGCCTCCTTTCAAGATGCTCATGCAGAACTGCGTCTTCGGATGCATCCGTCCCCAAGTTCGGTCTGCAGCATTGACCTGTAAGACCCGTACTTCCATGTGTCGATCCTTCCGTACCACAGGCCATTCCTGCGGTTGGCATTCGAAGGACGAGCACAGGTAGACCTGTTCGCGTCCCTAGAGACGTCGCATTGCCAGTTGTTCTACTCCCCTGACCGATGGAACACTCGGCACGGACGCACTGGCACACAGCTGGCCGCGGGGCCTTCGCAAATATGCATTTCCCCCAGTGAGCCTTCTCGCACAGACACTGTGCAAGGTCAGAGAGGAAGAGGAGCAGATCCTGCTCGCCTACCAGGACTTGGTTTCCCAGAGCTGATGCTCCTCGTGACAGCCCCTCCCTGGCAGATTCCTCTGAGGAAGGATCTACTGACTCAGAGACGGGGCACCTTATGGCACCCGCGTCCAGACCTCTGGAAACTTCATGTCTGGTCCCTAGACGGGACGCGGAGGTTCTAAGTGACCTACCCCCAAGAGGTAGTTGACACCATCACTTTGGCGAGAGCACCGTCTACGAAACACGCTTACGCCTTGAAGTGGAACCTGTTCGTCGAATGGTGCTCTTCTCACACAGAAGACCCCCGGAGATGCCCGATCAGAGTCGTGCTATCCTTCTTGCAGCAAGGGTTGGAGCGAAGGCTGTCTCCCTCCACCCTCAAGGTCTACGTGGCCGCGATTGCTGCCAACCACGACCCTGTGGAAGGGAAGTCGGTGGGGAAGCATGACTGGGTCATCAGGTTCCTTAGGGGGGCTAGAAGGCTGAATCCTCCACGCCCCCCCTCTATACCCTCTTGGGACCTGTCCTTAGTGCTTAGAGCACTACAACAGGGCCCGTTTGAGCCCTTGCAGACAGTCGAGCCCAAGTTTCTTTCAATGAAAACTCTGCTCCTGCTTGCACTGGCCTCCATCAAGAGGGTTGGGGACCTGCACGCATTTTCGGTCGACGATTCGTGCCTACAGTTTGGACCGGCGGATTCCCAGATAATCCTGAGGCCCCGGCCCGGCTATGTGCCCAAGGTTCCCCACTACTCCATTTAGAGACCAAGTGGTGAGCCTGCAAGCGCTGCCCCCGGAGGAGGCAGACCCAGCCCTGGCTTTGCTTTGTCCCGTCCGAGCATTAAGACATTACGTTGACAGGACGCAAAGCTTCAGAACCTCAGACCAGCTCTTTGTCTGTCACGGAGGCCGGCAGAAAGGGAATGCCGTCTCCAGGCAGAGGATGGCCCACTGGATAGTGGATGCCATCACCCTGGCTTATCAGGCACAGGGTGTGCCTTGCCCGTTCAGGTTGAGAGCTCACTCTACGAGAAGTGTAGCGTCCTCCTGGGCGCTGGCTCGTGGCGCCTCACTGACAGATATTTGTAGAGCTGTGGGCTGGGCGACCCCTAACACATTCGCTAGATTCTATAGCCTTCGTGTGGAACCGGTTTCCTCCTGTGTTCTCACCTCAAACGGGTAGAAGCACTGAGGGGCCCCGGTTTCGGGTCGGCTTGCTAAAAACTGCTCCAGAGAGTCCACTGTAGACCCTGTCGAGCTCCTCCATCCCCTCGGCAGCTGGATGTGGCGGAGCGTCCGGCGCCAGGCCCTCACTCGATGAATCCCTGAGAACCGGTAGAGGGCTGGGTTCCATATGTAGAGACCATTCGGATCCCATATGTGTATTTCCACGGTTAGCCTTAGAGCCCGTGTTTCCCGGCAGACTTCCTGCTACTCCAAGAGGTTACAATCACCTCCAATTTTCCATATGCATCTGACTATTGTCCATATGTGTAACTGCCTCTGAACCTCCCTCGGGAAGGTAAGGGCTTCCGCAGCGTTCCTGTTCTGAGCTGAACGGGTACGTTTTCCCAGTGTTATCCAGTCCTACTGAGTGGGTAGTGCCATAGCAACAGTAACGGATCTTCCTATGGGGGCCCTAACCTGCGCCAAAAAATAACGGCACAGGAGGCCTCCACGGGACACTGGAAGGGGCAGTATCCCTGGCCTTTTGGTAGGGATCCCAATTCGTCGGTCCTCCGACGTGACGTCGAGAGTGACCGACTGATAGGGAACATCTCGGTTACGTATGTAACCCTCGTTCCCTGAAGGAGGGAACGGAGACGTCACGTCCCGTCGCCACGGCTCCTGTACCACCGCTGAGCGGCCGGGCCCCGGCTCGGCTCCTCAGCGAAAACCTGAATATGCGCTGCACCTGCTGCCTATTTATGCTCACGCTGTGATCAGCGGCAGCTGGATGCAATAATCGCATGCCAATGTGCATTGGCTCGTTTAGTTTACACTCGAAGTGGATTGGTCTCTCTAAGCGATATCCCAATTCGTCGGTCCTCCGACGTGACGTCTCCGTTCCCTCCTTCAGGGAACGAGGGTTACATACGTAACCGAGACGTTTTGTTTGCTCATTTTCTGGTTCATTTCAGAGCTTTAAAGCCCCTGAGAAATCAAAAATGTCTTTCAGATTTTAGATAAAGTTTGACATTAACACACAGATTGATAAAGCATTGAACAAATCCAAAAATTATTACAAAGTTTTTTTTTTTTGCACAGTAGAAATGCATGCATGCAGTAAATTATGACAGAATCAGAATCTTTCATTAAACAATGGCTTTAGCTGGATTTGCTTCAGGACAGATTTTACACTGAAATTGTTAGCATGACATAAGCTGATAGTTGTGTGAATGCATAAACAGCAGCAGAGGTTTGATTTAACAGCATAACCCATGCTGTGTGATGAATGTATGAATCTACAGCGTAACCCAGGTGTGAACACATGATGAACGAGTGAGGAGAGTTCTTCTGAGGTTATACTGCCGTCATTTCCACTTTTACTTTGTGTTAACAGTCTCTTCCTGGCGTACCTGCACACCTTCTTTATAAATAAACTTGTGTTGCTTAAACTAAAATACATTTAAAATAATTGAAATTAAATTAAATAAAAAAAACTTTTCATTTAAAATTATTTGCGTGACAAAATAAATAAATAACCAACAATTGATTGTTTGAATTAGGGCTGCAGCGATTAGACGACATAATCGACAACGTCAACATTAATAAATTGTCGTAAATATTTTTGTTGTCGTGTAGTCGTTTGATCTCATATGACTAATATAAGAGCCTGCAATACTGCAGTTTGACCAGTGTGGCGCTGTAGCGCAAGACTGTAGTTCAGTCCTCATGGATGCAGTTTAACAGAAGAAGACACACAGAGCTTCAGAGTAAATGCATCCAAACATGAGCGGCATTTGGATGAATATGTAAATATGTTATGTGTTTCCTCTCAGTAATGAAATAAAACACAACAAAAACTGACAGCAGCGTGAAAGCAGCAATTAATAACGCATCTGATTACAGCAATGTTGATGTTTGCTTGAGCTCTGCAGTTCAGTAACGTAATGTTTACTCCAGTAAAGTCTGGTCATATCATGTTTATTTTTATAACGTTAGTACTTTATGCAATAGATAGCCTTAATTCAAGCAGCTTTATGGTATTAAACATGAAAAAAACAGAGTCAGTGTCGCTTTCAGCTAGAATTACAACGTGATATTCTGTTATAAAGCAGCTCTCCAGTGTGGAGCTAGCTAATGATAAAATATTTGTATTAGTGGGAAAAAGTAATTTTGTTAAAGTGATAGTTTGGTTTATAGAGATCAAAGCTTGATCTAGCTCAGGACTTTTTTAGTTATTATAACCCTATGAGGTATTTTAAGACAATATGTTGTGAATAAAATAGTTTATCCAAAGCATCTTATCACCTATCTTTATTTTGTTTCTTATATGTATGACTTACAAAAGGAGATGTTCGGCAGAATGATGCCATTCAGTTACTTCTTCATGTAGCTAATTAAATGGTGAGCGAGTCTCTGTTTGGCATCTCATTTTGTTTGTCAAATACATTTATTTATATAATTAATTGGTAACTGTTTACAATAAGGTATAATTTGTTAACATTAATGTATTAATTAACACGAATGCACAATGCATTTATTACATTAATGTATTAATCTTTGTTAATGTTGGTTAATTAAAATACAGTTTTTCATTGTTTGTTCATGTTTGTTCGCAGTGCATTTACACACTTGTGATTTGTATAAATGCATTAGTAAATGCTGAAATTAACATGAACTAAGATCGATAAATGCTGTAGAAGTATTGTTCATTATTAGTTCATATTAACAATGTTAACTAATAAACCTTATTGTAAAGTGTTACCAAATAATTGTATGATAATTGTAATGACATAATATGCTTTTTTAAAGCTGAAGTGACTTTTTTATGTTAGCATATGTATAACTTAATATTTTAACTAATTGCAAAAGCTGAATAATCAATTAACATAATAGTTGGTTGCAGCCCTGGTTTGAATGTGATTTCTGTGTGATCTGTGCTTCATCGCTACACTTCTAACAATAAACAATGGCCCATTTTGCCAGCACAATTTTGCTAAGATGACTGCACCTTTATGCTATATCATAAAATACTGTAGCTCTTAATATGAAAGGTTTATATATTTTTCTTGAGCAAACACACTAACACTGCTGCGCTTCATCAAACCACGACAGTCGGTCTACGAAACATCACACCGCCAACTCCAGCACTACACCAACTTCTCAGATCACAAGACACATGTGAAATGTGTGTGTGTGTGTGTGTGTGTTACCTTCACTGAGAGGGTCGAGTGTGTGGATCATCAGATGAAAGATGCTGTTCCTCATTAGGCTGTTGTGTAAAGAGGCGGAGCTTCCTCCTCTCTGCAGCCGGGGTTTGACCTGTGATAGGAGGAGACAAATGACAATCAAAGTGGTCTGGATGTCCTGACCCTTCGGAGGGTGATTAGGGTCAAGGGTTAAGGTCGGGATTAATCTGTCTTCAGAGCAGCTGATGCTATGGCAACATGTCAGGGTAATTTGAAGAGTCAGCTGCTGATTAACACAATCATACAGGTGTCAGGAGTGTGTGTGTGTGTTTTGCTGAGACAAACGCCGAGTAAATTGCTCTAAGGGTCAGGGATCAGTGCTGGCAGATGTCAAGGTGCTCTCTCTCTCTCTCCTCTCCTTCTATCCATCAATCCATCCATTTGTCTGTCTTTCATAAATGCACACACATTTTGTTGTTGTTTTGTTGATTGTTTAGTTGTTGTTGTTGTTTTTTTTTGGGGGGGGGGTTATGTATTTATCTATCCATTCATCTATTTATTTATTTTATCCTTCTATTATTAGTCTTGATATATATATATATAGGTACATCTCAAAAAATTTGAATATGGTGAACATTTTTTTTTTTTCTTGTAACTTATTTAAAAAATTGAAACTCATATATTTTAGATTACATGTAAAGTAAAACAACTTTTAATTTTGATGATAAGAGCTTACAGCTAATGAACGTCAAATATCAGTATCTCAAAATATTTGAATATTTTCATTTGAGTTTCAATAAATGACCATCCAAACAGCATAAATTATGGGTATCTCTTGTTCTTTGAAACCACACTAATGGGGAACACTGCTGACTTGGCAGTGGTCCAGAAGACAATCATTGACACCCTCCACAAATAGGGTAAGTCACAGAGGGTCATTACTGAAAGGGGGGGCTGTTCAAGGAGTGCTGTATCAAAGCATATTAAATGCAAAGTTGACTGGAAGGAGGAAAATGTGCACAAGCAACAGGGATGACTGCAAGCTTGAGAATACTGTCATGCAAAGCCGATTCATACACTTGGGAGAGCTTCACAAGGAGTGAACTGAAGCTGGAGTCAGTGCATCAAGAGTCACCACGCTCAGACATCTTCAGGAAAAGAGCTACCAAGCCACTTCTGAACCAGAGACAACGTCAGAAGCATCTTACATGGGCTAAAGAGAAAAATAACTGGACTGTTGCTCAGTGGTCCAAATAGAGGGCTGCATTGGGTTTGGGCTCCTGCGGGACCAAACGCAAATCTTGCGGGAGCGGGCGTTTTTACCTTTGCTGCGGGTGGGAGTGGGCGGTCAGAAGATTTTGCGGGAGACCCATGGGGAATGGTGGGATTTGACATGTAATAGAAATGGAGTCAACACGTAAAGTTGAGAAGAATTTTAAAGCGGTTGTTTACTTGACAAAAGCAAAACAAGGCAAGTCAGACATCTGGAAACAATTCTCAATTGTCACTAAATAAATGGGAAAGATTTCAACTTAGTAAGTTGACATGAATGTGCAAAAGTGTTCGTTTCCAACTGACACAAATCTGAGGTGACATACCTAATTTCCAAGTTCTATAAGTTTATTAATTTAATAAGTTAGTTATTTCATATTGTTATTTGGCTTATTTACTTAAACTGTTTGTTAACAGTAAAACTGTTTGTTTAGTTAATTGTTTGGTGAGTGTGTATCAGTAAAAACTGAGGTCCGCGGGAGTGGACACAAACATTGCGGGAGCAGGCGGGACTGTAACACGCAGGTCGCAGGAGCGAGCGGTCCTGGTCAGAAATTCAGTGGGAGCGGGCGGGTCCGGGTTTAAGAAAACAGTCCCGCGCAGGGCTCTAGTCCAAAGTCCTCTTTTTAGACGAAAGTACATTTTGCATTTCATTTGGAAATTAAGGTCCCATAGTCTGGAGGAAGAGTGGAGAGGCACGGAATCCATGTTGCTTGAAGTCCAGTGTGAAGTTTCCCCAGCCAGGGGTATTTGGGCTGCCATGTCATCTGCTGGTGTTGGTCCACAGTCAACGCAGCCATCTACCAGGACATTTTTGAGCACTTCATGCTTCCTTCTGCTAAAAAGCTTTATGGAGATGCTGATTTCATTTTCCAGCAGGATTTGGCACCTGCCCACACTGCCAAAGGTACCTAAAGCTGTTACTGTGATTGATTGGCCAGCAAACTACCCTGACCTAAACCCCATATCTATGGGGTATTGTCAAGAGGAAGATGAGAGACACCAGAGCCAACAATGCAGATGACCTGAAGGCCGCTATCAAAGTAACCTGGGCTTCATTACACCTGAGCAGAGCCACGGGCTGATTGCCTCCATGCCACGCCGCATTGATGCAGTAATTCATGCAAAAGGAGGCCCAACCAAGTATTGAGTGCATTGAAATGGAAATACTTTTCAGAAGTCTGACATTTCTGTTTAAAATATCCTGTTTTATTGATCTTATTTAATATTCAAATTTTCCGAGACACTGAATTCTGGGTTTTCATTATATGTAAGCCATAATCTTCAAATGTTCAAGCAATAAAGGCTTGACATATTTTACTCTATTTGAATCTGTATAATATATGGGTTTCACATTCTGAAATGAGTGACAAAAAATATTGACCATCATGATATCCACATTTTTTTTAGATGTACCTGTATGTATATATATATATATATATGTATAAAACAAAATTAAACTCCCAGTAGTGGGTATTTCTTTTATTGTGGATCACAGGATTTCATTAAATAAATGTCATGCTTTACGACACAACCGACAGACCAACACAGAGACACACACATACACACGGACAATACTTACCGACAGCTTGCTCTCATCCTCCACTGCAGCAGGGCTCAACTTCACAGTCAAGAGACGAACAAAACACAGAGAGAAAGAGAAGAGACAACAGCACAGAGATGAGAGACAGGAGCAGCGGACAGAACACTGACATCAGACTCAAAAAGACAAACACCAACAACAACACATCAACTGACATTGTGTGTTTGACCTCTGACCTATATATATATACAGTGTGTTTGACCTCTGACATCACATAGTGTGTGTTTGACCTCTGACCTCACAGATAGTGTTTGACCTCCGACCTTTACATACACTGTGTTTGACCTCCGACCTTTACATACAGTGTGTTTGACCTCTGACTTCACAGAGTGTGTGTTTGACCTCTGACCTCACAGATAGTGTTTGACCTCCGACCTTTACATACAGTTTGTTTGACTTCCGACCTTTACATAAAGTGTGTTTGACTTCTGACCTTACATAGTGTGTTTGACCTCCGACCTCACAGAGAGTGTTTGTCGTCCGACATTTACATACAGTGTGTTTGACCTCCGACCTTTACATTGTGTTTGACCTCTGACCTCACATATAGTGTTTGACCTCCGACCTTTACATGCACTGTGTTTGACCTCTGACCTTTACATGCACTGTGTTTGACCTCCGACCTTTACATGAACTGTGTTTGACCTCCGACCTTTACATACACTGTGTTTGACCTCAGACATTCACAAAAAGTATGTTTGATCTCTGACCTCACAGAGAGTGTTTGACTTCCGACCTTTACATACAGCATGTTTAACCTCCGACATTTTCATACAGTGTGTTTGACCTCCGACATTCACATGTATTGTGTTTGACCTCTGACCTCACATATTGTCTGTTTGACCGCTGACCTCACATAGAGTGTTTAACCTCCGACCTTTACAGGTTTGTTTGACCTCCAACCTTCACATACAGTTTGTTTGACCTCCGATCTTCACATACAGTGTGTTTGACTTCTGACCTCACAGAGAGTGTTTGACCTCTAATCTCACAGTGTGTGTTTCAGCTCTGAACTCACAAAAAGTTTTAGGTTTTTTTATCTCTGACCTCAGAGTGTGCTGAATGTGTGTTTTGACCTCTGACCTCACCAAGTGCTGTGAGCTCACCAAGTGCATGTTATTGAATATGACCTCACTGACTGTGCAGGGGCAGTTTCTCCATTAGTGCGATTGGGCGACGCACCACCAAAGTGTGACAGGAAGGGATTTTTTTATTTCACGTTAAATCATTGTGTTACGCTTGCTTTCACTCTTCTCTACTGTTTGTTCTGCCTCTGGAAATATAGTCCTATCACCATCGAGTAAGGTTCTGTGTAGTACCACCCCTTTCAGTCAAGACTAGACTGTGTGGGCTGAATAAAGCAAACCAGTATCTTACCAGTGAAGTTTTGATGGATGACGATTGTTAATGGAGGTAAGACGATTACAGTCAGTGACATACATGAATTGTAACTTTACATTATTAGACGCGCGTGAGTGCAGTTTGCAAATATGCAAATTGAGAGACACCAGACCCAACAATGCAGATGACCTGAAGGCCGCTATCAAAGCAACCTGGGCTTCATTACACCTGAGCAGTGCCACGGACTGATTGCCTCCATGCCACGCCGCATTGATGCAGTAATTCATGCAAAAAGAGGCCCAACCAAGTATTGAGTGCATTGAAATGGAAATACTTTTCAGAAGTCTGACATTTCTGTTTAAAATATCCTTTTTATTGATCTTATATAAAATTCTAATTATCTGAGACACTGAATTTTGGGTTTTCATTATCTGTAAGCCATAATCATAAAATATTCAAGAAATAAAGGCTTGACATATTTCACTATATTTGAATCTATATAATATATGGGTTTCACTTTCTGAAATGAGTGACAAAAAATATTGACCTTTATCATGATATCCAAATTATTTTAGATGTACCTATATATATATATATACAGTATGTATATATATATATATATATATATATATATATAACAATAATAAACTCCCAGTAGTGGGTCTTCCTTTTAATGTGGATCACAGGATTTCATTAAATAAATGTCATGCTTTACGACACAACACAGCACAAACACCAGTAAACAGACCGACACAGAGACACACACAAACACACGGACAATACTTACCGACAGCTTGCTCTCATCCTCCACTGCAGCAGGGCTCAACTTCACAGTCAAGAGACGAACAAAACACAGAGAGAAAGAGAAGAGACAACAGCACAGAGATGAGAGACAGGAGCAGCGGACAGAACACTGACATCAGACTCAAAAAGACAAACACCAACAACAACACATCAACTGACATTGTGTGTTTGACCTCCAACTTATACAAACAGTGACCTCACATAGTGTGTGTTTGACCTTCGACCTCACAGATAGTGTTTGACCTCCGACCTCTACATACAGTTTGTTTGACCTCTGACCTCACAGTGTGTGTTTGACCTCTGACCTCACAGAGTGTTTGACCTCCAACCTTTACATACAGCATGTTTGACCTCCGACATTTACATATAGTGTGTTTGACCTACGACCGTCACACACAGTGTGTTTGACCTCACAGTGTGTGTTTGACCTCTGACCTCACATAGAGTGTTTAACCTCCGACCTTTACATACAGCATGTTTGACTTCTGACCTTTACATACATTTAGTTTGTCCTCCGACCTTTACATACAGTGTGTTTGACCACCAACCTTCACACGCAGTGTTTTACCTCTGACCTCACAGAGAGTGTTTGACCTCCGACCTTTACATACAGTTTGTTTGACCTCCGACCTTCACATACAGTGTGTTTGACCTCTGACCTCACATACAGAGAGTGTTTGACCTCCGACCTTCACATACATTGTGTTTGACCTCCGACCTTTACATACAGTTTGTTTGACCTCCGACCTTCACATTCAGTGTGTTTGACTTCTGACCTCACAGAGTGTTTGACCTCTGACCTCACAGAGAGTGTTTGACCTCTAATCTCACAGTGTGTGTTTCAGCTCTGAACTCACAAAAAGTTTTTGTTTTTTTTATCTCTGACCTCAGAGTGTGCTGAATGTGTGTTTTGACCTCTGACCTCACCAAGTGCTGTGAGCTCACCAAGTGCATGTTATTGAATATGACCTCACTGACTGTGCAGGGGCAGTTTCTCCATTAGTGCGATTGGGCGACGCACCACCAAAGTGTGACAGGAAGGGATTTTTTTATTTCACGTTAAATCATTGTGTTACGCTTGCTTTCACTCTTCTCTACTGTTTGTTCTGCCTCTGGAAATATAGTCCTATCACCATCGAGTAAGGTTCTGTGTAGTACCACCCCTTTCAGTCAAGACTAGACTGTGTGGGCTGAATAAAGCAAACCAGTATCTTACCAGTGAAGTTTTGATGGATGACGATTGTTAATGGAGGTAAAGACGATTACAGTCAGTGACATACATGAATTGTAACTTTACATTATTAGACGCGCGTGAGTGCAGTTTGCAAATATGCAAATTGAGAGACACCAGACCCAACAATGCAGATGACCTGAAGGCCGCTATCAGAGCAGCCTGGGCTTCATTACACCTGAGCAGTGCCACGGACTGATTGCCTCCATGCCACGCCGCATTGATGCAGTAATTCATGCAAAAAGAGGCCCAACCAAGTATTGAGTGCATTGAAATGGAAATACTTTTCAGAAGTCTGACATTTCTGTTTAAAATATCCTTTTTATTGATCTTATATAAAATTCTAATTATCTGAGACACTGAATTTTGGGTTTTCATTATCTGTAAGCCATAATCATAAAATATTCAAGAAATAAAGGCTTGACATATTTCACTCTATTTGAATCTATATAATATATGGGTTTCACTTTCTGAAATGAGTGACAAAAAATATTGACCTTTATCATGATATCCAAATTATTTTAGATGTACCTATATATATATATATACAGTATGTATATATATATATATATATATATATATATATAACAATAATAAACTCCCAGTAGTGGGTCTTCCTTTTAATGTGGATCACAGGATTTCATTAAATAAATGTCATGCTTTACGACACAACACAGCACAAACACCAGTAAACAGACCGACACAGAGACACACACAAACACACGGACAATACTTACCGACAGCTTGCTCTCATCCTCCACTGCAGCAGGGCTCAACTCACAGTCAAGAGACGAACAAAACACAGAGAGAAAGAGAAGAGACAACAGCACAGAGATGAGAGACAGGAGCAGCGGACAGAACACTGACATCAGACTCAAAAAGACAAACACCAACAACAACACATCAACTGACATTGTGTGTTTGACCTCAAAATTATACAAACAGTGACCTCACATAGTGTGTTTGACCTTCGACCTCACAGATAGTGTTTGACCTCCGACCTCTACATACAGTGTGTTTGACCTCCGAACTTTACATACAGTGTGTTTGACCTTTGACCTCACAGAGAGTGTTTGACCTCCGACCTTTACATACAGTGTGTTCGACTTCTGACCTTTACATACAGTTTGTTTAACCTCAGACATTTAGATACAGTGTTTGAGTTCTGACATTAAATAGTGTGTGTTTGACCTCTGACCTAACATATAGTGTTTGACCTCTGACCTCAAAGATAGTGTTTGTCCTCTGACCTTTACATACAGTGTATTTGACTTCTGACCTTTACATACATTTAGTTTGACCTCCTACCTTTACATACAGTGTGTTTGACCTCTGAACGAACAGAAAGTGTTTGACCTCCGACCTTTACAAAAAGTACGTTTGACTTCTGACCTCACAGAGAGTGTTTGACCCCCCGACCTTTACATGCACTGTGTTTGACCTCCAAATTTTACATACACTGTTTGACCTCCGACCCTCACATACAGTATGTTTGACCTCTGACCTCACAGTGTGTGTTTGACCTCTGACCTCACAGAGTGTTTGACCTCCAACCTTTACATACAGCATGTTTGACCTCCGACATTTACATATAGTGTTTGACCTACGACCGTCACACACAGTGTGTGTTTGACCTCTGACTCTGACTCACATAGAGTGTTTAACCTCCGACCTTTACATACAGCATGTTTGACTTCTGACCTTTACATACATTTAATTTGTCCTCCGACCTTTACATACAGTGTGTTTGACCACCAACATTCACACGCAGTGTTTTACCTCTGACCTCACAGAGTGTTTGACCTCTGACCTTCACATGCATTGTGTTTGACCTCCGACCTTTACATACAGTTTGTTTGACTTCCGACCTTCACATACAGTGTGTTTGACTTCTGACCTCACAGACTGTTTGACCTCTGACCTCACAGAGAGTGTTTAACCTCTAATCTCACAGTGTGTGTTTCAGCTCTGAACTCACAGAAAGTTTTGTTTTTTATCTCTGACCTTTAAAGACGATTACAGTGAGTGACATACATGAATTGTAACTTTACATTATTAGACGTGCGTGAGTGCAGTGTGCACATACACAAACTGTATATGTGCACTCTCTAATAGCTTTATGAACACATATCAATATGATTGCATGTCTGGCAAGTCTGGTTTTATAATGGACACTCCTTGAAAAGGCGTGTTTTTATAGAAGTTCGCTATGTAAAGTGGTGTTTTGGCATCCTCGTGTCAGTCATGTTGATCTGCCTTCAGATGATCTGCCACACCATATTTTTTTTATTTACTTTTTAATTGTTGTTTTGCTCTGTGTAATAATTCTGAATACATATCCGTGTATATGTATATACAGTGCAACTGCGACTGGGATAGTGGTTTGTTGGCATCTCCGTGTGGTCCTGCTTGGCACTGCAGCTTGTCTTGTAGTCATGTATATGTATAGAAAATGGTCTAAACAAATGTAACATTTATTTATTTTTCTCACATGTTTTGCTGTTGCACCTTATATATAAATTTTGAATTATTATTAAAATTAAAAACAATGTTTCCATATTTCTTGAAAAAAGCTTGCAGATAATATAGTTTTGCGAGAATCTCAATCATCAATCTTGAATTTGGTAAAAACTATTTTCTTTATTTAAAATGTTTCATATCTTAATAATTCATATCTTAATCCTTATCTTTTTGTTATACTGGGATAAATCATATTGGGATGTATGCTACATTTTTGGGATGTGGCGCCCCACCTAGATGATTTGCCACCAGATGCCACTGTGACAGTGTGACCTCTGATGATGACAAGTGATTCCTGAGAAAACATATTTCACAACAATAAAACAATAACACAGTCAATCCGGCCCAGCCTGGAGCAACGTGGTTCAATCTACTCCAATCCAGTTCAATCAAGAACGGTTTTATAGTCAGATGGTCTCATGAAGTGTGTTGTTCTTGTCAGAGTAAGCTATAAACTGTATCCTTTCAGTGTTTTAAATCCAACAAACTGCAAAAAGCACAATCGAGCCGAAAGTGCATCAGTTCAGCAGGTAAAGTAGAACCATTGGAACCTCAATCATGATGAAAAAGACTCTAAAATTAGCTCTTAGGCCTAAATTAGCTCCAAGATAGAGCCCTGAAAGGCCATTTAAAAGGAGAAAATCAATTTGTACCTCAAGTCTCCGCACACCAGTTCACTCATCACCAGTCTGAACAGATCTGAACAGATCAGCCGTGCAAGTTTTATAGCACAGAGTGTTAAACATAAGCATGCAGTTCAACTGTAATTTAAATCTATTTGCATTCAGAGTTTTTTTTGTAGTTTTTTTAATCTAGTATCTTCATCCAATTTCAAATATAATTCCACATATCTAAATAAACAGACAAATAAATGGGTAAATGCATGAATAAAAGCATAAATTAATACACTCATAAATATATGGATACATGTGTAAATGCATAAATAAATGCATACGTGCACAAATTATATAAAAACATAAATAAATAAATGCAAAAATTGATAATTGAAAAAAAAGATAAACGCATAAACAAAAAAATTATAAACAGATACATTCATAAATAAACAAATAAATGCATAAATACATAAATGCATGCAAAGCATAATAAAATAGATAAATGCGTAAATGCACAAATTCATTAATAAATAAATAAATCTGTAAATCTGAAGCCTCCTCCCCCACTGGCTAATTACTGACCCAATTTTCTGCAAGCAGAACTAATTACAAACGCAGCCACTTTCATCACCTACAGGGGATTTCAGCACAAATCACAAAGGAGCCAAATCATCAATCTCCAACATTTAATACAAAAAGAGAGCCTCCTCAAAGTGAATGATCCCAAAATAAGCCACTATGAGCAAAATGTCTGCATGTCTCTCTAATAAAAAAATAAAATAAAATATCAAATCACTGCTCCAGCTATAACACCAGTTTATGTTGATAATGTAATGTGTAACAGAAAAGCCCATTAACTAGATAAAATGTGCAGCTGTGCTCAGAGATTTTAACTAATGTAGTTACTTTTTATCTAAGCGGCTCAAAGCAATATTAGAATCAAATGTGGCACTGATAATAAGAAGAGCTGAGCTGACTAATTGAAGGCATTACAGATTAAAGATTAAGCATATTACTTAAAAGCATCTTGCAAAAAATTACATAGGGTCAATTTCATATTGACTAAGGAGGTCATGATATGGGAGCGACTCTGTGTGTGTGTGTGTGTGTGGGCATGTTTATGTGGTTTATGAGGACACAAATTTGTATAATGACATGGGTATGACATAGGTATTACAAGGAGAAGGTGATTTATGAGGACATTTTCAGTGTCCCCATAATTCAAAATGCTTATAAATCATTCAGAGTGAGTTTTTTGGGGGGAAAGTAGAAATGCACCGTCTCCTGTGAGGGCTAAGTTTAGGTATAGGGTAGGTGTAGGGCAATAGCACATACAGCTTGTACAGTATAAAAACCATTACGCCTATGGAAAGTCCCCGTAAACCATAAAAACCAACATGTGTGTGTGTGTGTGTGTGTGTGTGTGTGTGTGTGTCAGGGTCACCTTGGAGATGGAGTGAGGACCAACAAAACAAAATTGGCTAAGGTTGTGATTATGATCGCAGGCTGCTGAATGAACATGTATAGAGTAAATTCAGTCATTATGATAATTAGCCTTTCACAAGCCTCATCATAGAGACTGATTGCAATCAGACCTGCTTTAACCTGCAAAGTACCACTGACTCCAACGATGTGACCACTGTATGTACACGCACACATACATATTAACATGTACTCATCAAAAATACTATTTTATACTCTAATCTAAAAGACGAGAATCGGGTGAAATTCAGAATTGGCTCATTTTTATTATAAGTTGGAATTGAATTTGAATCCACCGGATGTCAAACTGATTTATTTCAATTGGAATAACAGGTTGAGAAATTTTAAATAAATGCAATTTCAAGAAAATGTAACACTCTGATGGTTCATCAAAATAGGAATGTAATAATTTTTTTTTAAATATTTAAAATACTTTGAATTATTTGAATGTTTACATTTCCATCCCAAAAGTCTGAGGTCATTAATTTAAGTGTTTTTTTGTACTTTAAATCATATTATAAGCATGAATGAGTTTAATCATTTTATTTGAGATATTACAGATATTATGAGCATAACTTTGTGAGTTAATTTAATAATTGTATTTTTGTTTCTTCATCACAAATTACAAATTGCTTAACTATCTGAGTGAATTTAAAAGTAATTAAATATAATACGTTTCATTACAAATCATACCATGAGCATAAAACTATGCAATTAATTTAAGAAATTAACAAAATGTTATACATTTTTTATTCATTACATCATATTATGAGCATAACTATATGAGTGTACTGAAAATGCACATTCATCTCTTTATATCTGGCATGTATTTTATTTTCATGACCACATTTAGAATGTATTTTTTTCAATAAGATTTTCCTGAAGATTTAGAAATGTGTCCTTTATACAACACTGATAGGCCTAATGATTTAAAACATCATGATTATTTGATATAGTCCAGAAAGATTGTGCAAATTCACCCAGCAACAGCAAGTATTTCTCCAGATGCAATCCGCAGCAGCAGTATCATATGATGCTTCAGTAAGGAACGTCCTGCATCTCTGCTCTGCCTTAAACATTAGCTAATTCCCTATTCTTTTAAAATAGCTTCGATCGATTGAGCCTCGGGTTTCTGCCTGCAGCTCGTCACCTTCAGTCCTCGTCACGACTGACCTGCCGCTCACGACCAAAAACACACTGACGGGATCTCCTTACATACATACACACGTGATTATGCATTCACACAGCGGCTGACTGCGGGACAGGAACACCTTATATATATATATAAAGGCACAAAAGAAGACTATTCGATTTGTTAGAAATGACTGAAGACTCTTGACCTTCCTCGTTGTAATCAGCATTGTTTCCCACGTTTTCCATGCAACCCCATTAACAGTCAATGTCGATATGAAGTCGATAAGACACAGAAACTTTGACTGACTTCAGTATTGTGACGTATGCTCAAGTGAAACTGCTTATCAAACAAGAATAAATCAGGGCAGGACTTTATATTTTCCATCAAGTATTGATTAGATTGTGAAATGTGAGCGCTGCACACCAGAATAGAGACAGATCTGAATGTGACGTCAGTGGAAAGAAGTGAGTCATATAATATCATATCATATAAATACTTATACAGTTGTGTAATATTTCCAGTGCGGTGCATTTTAATACTGCATACAGATCACAGATTTTACAATAATATCTATAATATAATATACATAATATATATTTACAAAATGCATGGGTGAATCATTCACAGTAAGACCAGCAAAATGCATTAAGATTTGCATTTAATCTGAATGCATTTATTTTAAAAACTTATTTTTAAGTAATATTCCTTAAAATTGTGACAATCGAGGAGACATTTAAATCTGTTACTCAATCATTGCAAAAAAAAGGTCAAATATGCAACAAAACAACGATTGACAGCATGAAATATTACTAAACCTGACCGAACAAAATCTCTGTCTTTATTTCATGGATGCATCATTGCAGTAATCTATGTTTATTTAAGAGAGAGATTGATATGCATCTCTATTTCACATTAACATTTACTATTCAGACACTCTTCTAATGCTGATGAGCGCTGATATCAGCACAATGATCTGCAGGCGTGGTAATTAAGTCCACAGACAACGGTGAGCACACACACACTTGAGCAACAGATGCATGGTGGATGGAGGGTCTTTGTGGGGTTACAGGGTCAAGCTTTCACTGGTCTCACATGGACAGGGAGTGTTATTTTTAACATTTATGGGGTGATAGCATCAAGACCACTTAGTCCCTGATGTACGGTAAACTGCTACTGAAGTGTAAATCACCCAAAGCTTAAACCCAATCCTGCTCCTATCCTAAACTGAGACAACCTGAGAAACTCAAATGATTAGAAACCACACTCTACACTATAATAAACCAGATGTTCAGTGTAGAACAACGGTTTCTGTCAGCTGTGGCCAGTAAACCTTGATGTGATGTGGTGTTCCCCAAGGCTTTATGCTTGGACTGCTCTTACTCTTCAATAAATATCCAAAAAAAGTTTTTTTCATTTAATAAAGCAAGTTAATAAATAAATAAAGTGATTTTCACCATTCAGAAGAAATAAAACACAAGTTTGTTTTTATTTATTTAATTTTGCGATGTCACATAATGTAAATTGTTTTGTTTATTTTTATTCAGTGTGGTGCATTTTGGTACTGCGTGCCAAACGTTTTGTAATGTGTTTACAAAATGATCAGCACTCAAATCTATATAATATATACAAATACGCAAACGATTACATAATTTCCACTTCAGCCTCAAATCAATATAATCAGTGTATTCCTAACTGCATTAAATATTACTAAACCTGGCCGAACAAAATGATTTGATACGTACACATATTCACAATGCTTGATGAATGGATGGATGGATGGACATAAAAAACCTTATTAAACTATAAAAAAATATATATTTGAAATAAAATTATTACAATAATAAAAAAAATTATATTTAAAAAGTTAGTGCATTTACCAGAACCACCCTTTTCTGGTATAAAAGTCTAGGTGATGCTGGTTAATGTGGTAATAAATCACGACCTTAAAATCTGTAGTTAAAGCTAATCATGACCTATCTTCCCCCCCCCACATGGACCCAGGTGTCACAAGCTCTCTCGCAAATATGAGAAGAGACAGATCAAAGCTAGTTAATAAGGAGATTAGAGAGAATAAACAATGATCACGAAATCC
>QVTF01000428.1:0-38867 GCA_003573665.1 Oxygymnocypris stewartii | reverse complement strand
TCAAGTTGATATCCCAAAAATTGAGGTTCCTGTGAGATTTAGTATATGCTCAATACCAAAAATAGCCACCAATGACACCCAAACTCTACTGAATTTATTAATGACATTTACTGTCAAAAATATTGAGTTTGATTCCCGTCTCAAGGTCCTTTGTCGATCCCGCTCCACTCTCTCCACCCAGTGCTTTACTTGAAAGCTTGAATTTTGAGCTTTTAAGCTTTATAATGATATCTAATTTATTATTACTATGATATGTGATAAGGAAAAAAAAGCTATAAAAAGAGCACAAATTGGACAGGTTCAAAATTTCAATTGTACATTATAATGTACAGAATTAAAAATTGATATCCATTTTGAACTTTGGGAAATATTGTATTTAATAGTTTAATAATTTAGTGTTTTTAAATTATTAGAGATTGTAAAAATGTATAAAGTGAATGTTATATAATGATTCATTTAATCTGAACTTAAACAGAGGAGAAGAACAGACACAATTAATATATATATAATATTGAACAATACAAAAAATGTATATAAATATATTTACATTAAAAATGTATTCTAGGGGCCTGACTGAGATCTCCATATAATTCATGAAATATTAAATTACCTTATTAGGAGAACATCAGACACACTTAATTTTTAATGACATGATCTTATAGACTTGCTTTAGTTTGAAATGAGATCAAAGCAAACTAACATTCAACATCTGAAATTGTGTTTCTAGGTTTAGTTGTGTAGCTGAATACCTTAAGAAAAAAAGAAGAAAAAAACACTTAACTGTTCCCCATAGGAACACACAGCACATGTACCATACACCACAAATCTCCAGACTCTTCACAGTTGGTTAAAGCTGGTATCCAGACTGCAATAGCTAGACCTGTCACTCCAGCATTCCATACTGCTGCCATGACAACCGGTTGTAAATGTCTTAGACCCCCTGGTGCGCGAGCATTGCCGTGTGACCCCTGTCCTGTCCAGGGGTCAGTCTCACTACACATCATAAGTAAAAATTGAAAATTGAGCCATGGACAGACAAGTCTGAGAGAAGGACACAGCGAGAGAGTGATCGAGCCGGCCCGCCACTGACCGTTCATTCGACTGCCTGAGGCATATTGCACACAAAAATGGAAATGGCTGTCTCAAAATAACTGTATGCAGGTTTTTACATTGTCCTGCCAAATTTGGTGAGGTTGACGACATCAAGTGCTTTTAAAGATATTCAAAAATTTAGTTTGAGACCGTCTTCTGGTTTTATTGGTTTTATTAAGCTATTTTTTTTAAAAAGAAAATTGCATTTTATTTTATTATTTTATTCCATTTTTATTTCCTCAATTTTGTATCCATAGTATGCTCTTTTTATTATTATTTCATGTCTAAGTAGACCCTAGATGTCAAAAGTTAGATGTCACAAGTTACCCAATTTCAGTCTAATTAACATAAAACATAAATGTAAAATGTACACAAAAATATAATTAATAAATAAAACAATTACAGTTTATTTTACAATGAAATATATATTTAACTTAATTCATATAGAATTTATTGTAATGTGTTACTTACTGTTTCTTTGTAATTACTTGGGAAATTGACCAGCAATCTTTTATGAAAGTATTTGTATTTTACTTTTTTTTAATTTGTATTATTATTATTATATATTTTACTATTCTTTCCTTTCTAAGTAAAACCTGAATGTCGCTTGTTGCCTGATTTTAGCCAAATTTACATATAATGCAAATGTAATTTATTCAATAAATTATATATATCAAATTTGTGAATAAAAACAGATTATTGGAGAAAGAAAATACTATTTCACATTTGATTCATAAAAGATCTATGTTATTTTTTTTATTTAGTAAGTATTTTGTATATATATATATAATTACTTATGTATTTATGAATGAAAAAGTGGTCACATAAATACTTATGCATGCAATAAATGTATATAGCAATGACAATGTATGTGCCGGCTATGTTGAGCACTTGACATGTCAGTCAGACAATCTCTTACTGTATAAGTAGGAAGTTTTAGACCATAATAAGCTGCAACGTGATCAGACCGACTACACTGCTAAGCTTTATTGAAAATATGAAATCAGATTCTCTCCTTTTGTATGTTTCTATTCAACCCACATATTAAAGGCATCCACCTTTCAAATTACAGGTTACTATAAAACCTGATTTCCCACAGCATGTTAATTACACAACACCTCATATATTTGGTGGAGCACACAGGTGGTGGACAGCCTCTTTATTATTAAGGGACTTAGCTAGAATGAGGAGAGGTGTGTATTTGCTTCACTGAGAGGCGTATAAGCTGTAAAGACAGACTTTTCTACAAGGGGTTATTGAACTCTCCTCATCAGATGACTCCGGGCGCCAGCTGTCTCTTCTCTCATATTATTGTGGACAGGTGTGGGGCCACCTGCCATGCACCTGCTCCTCTCACTGTCCTGCTGTGAAGGTGTGCTGCCACTGGATGAGAACAGGCCTACTTTCACTCTCTCAGGAAGAGGAAGATGATTATTAGGAAGATGATTATATCATATTGACATCTAGATTTCACCTTCTAATCTCTAATGTTCTGTCTTTGCTGTAAGCAAATTTGCTTTCTATTAAAACACTCGCACACACTCACAGAAACACAGATGTCAGTCCATCACAGAGATGTCCCAGGCCACCTCACACAGATGTTCAGGTGCAGTGCAGTGCGATGCATGTAGACAGGGTCACTCAAATGAGAAAGATGGGTCAAGCTGGCATTCAACAGCTGATGTGAAATCCCACACGATGTCCACTCACACCTGCAACCTGAGCATCACAAATGGATCAGCTTCGGGCAAATGCACATTTAATATGTGAAATATACAACATCTAAAAAACAATCTAAAACGTATGAACAATTTAAATACTAATGAGGATGAATAAACATTCTCGTTTGAAAATATGCACTGTCCTGAAAAGCATATTTAAACATTCTATATCCCTCATGGGCAGTTTATATTGATTAAATGATGGAGAAAATCTATGCAAAGCATATGTCAGCAATGTGTTAGAATCATAATTTGAGAAGGCAGTAAAGCTTAAACTAATGTTAATTATATATTACTTTTTTTTTTAAATAAAATAAAATAATGTCACGAAATCTCAACCGATGTTGTACCAACCTGTATGCTGTTGTTTTTCATTGAAAATTATTTTATGCTTTTTAGGTGCATTTTTATCTTATTAATAGCTTAAAAGTACCCTAACAGCATATGAGTATTCACACTACATATATACAATATTTTTTTTATTTTTTACAGAAAATGCTGATTACTTCTAAGAAAACACTGTCATTATATTTTTATGGTGAATTTCTGGCCGCCACTGCTGCCTTTTTTACCACACATTAACAGTTTACAGTGTAAGTGTAATTTGTGTAGAACTATAGAAACATTAGGAGAAAATAACTTTGCACTGTCATAAGAATGTAATTTTGAGGTGAACTAGACCCTTAATCTATTTCACAAATCACAATACATTCAGCTTGTTTAAACTTACATGTGCATGCATGCAAATACACACACACACACACACACACCAGCAATATACATAAATGGTTAAAGAGGTAAAACAGCCTCAGTCTGATCATTAACCAAAAAGGGGAATACCAGATGACTTCAGTTCCGTGACAGACAAACAAATGTATGAAGTCTCCATAAGTATAACCAAGCATGACTTCATCCATCATGACATGACAGGTCAAAAGTGTTTCTGTCAGCACTCTAAATTGAAGACGTTTTATGCTAACTTATGACAGTGTGTTCCTGTGTGGCTCAGTGGTAGAGCATTGCGTCAGCTGCGCAAAAGGTTGTGGGTTTGATTCCCAGGGAACACATATACTAACGAAAATGTATAACCTGAATGCAGTGTAAGTCGCTTTCGGATAAAAGCGTCTGATAAATGTAAATGTAATAAGCCCTTAAGGATTCAACTGATCACAGAGGTTTTAGGGTCTACATATAAAGAGAAAGATCTGAGGGGGAAAAGTGAGACATACAATTGATGAAGACTGGACCATGATGTTGTTTCGACAGCGTGGAATACATTTTGCTTCAGTCAAAGGATACAAATAAAACAATGAGCTTTATTATGAAGTACACCTCTTCTCAGGTATCATTCATGTCCGTAGTGAACTACTTAAGGTTAAGGGTTTGTTCAAATCCCTAATGTAAGTATGACAAACAGTAATAATAATAATTTGTCTGAGAAAAGTACTAGCTTTGGCTGCTCTGTGCTAAGTTTAGTATTTAAAATAACATGGACTAGCTATGGCTAGCTGTCAAGACACACTGCATTTGCTCAAGGAAGAGAGTGCTTAGCTCAGCGTGTGCAATACTGACATCAGAAGCTCTATTGCCACCTATAGGATGCACTGGGAACTGCAGTAAATACAACACCCCCCCATCTTAAAAATAATGTAATTCAAAATCACACAGGGATCTTCACCCTGTCAGTCACCTTTGATCACAAAACTATTTCAGATTAGATTTATTTTAAAGGTGTTAATTTGCAAGCGTATGCAAAGATTTAAAGCACAAAATGAGTGAATGTGGTTGCATACAGAAGGAATGTGTTCGTGAACATGACAGAATGTGGGTGAATGGGTGCATAGCATGTACAGCATTATTATTTTAAAGGTGGAATAATTAGGTTTTTCAAATCTCTGAGAGACTGTAAAAGAAATCTCTTTTAGCTCAGACAGTCATAATTATTCATATAAATTGGTGTCATTAACAGCTATCTGCTGGAATCTGGCAGGAGATGTGGAGATAAAAGTTGCAGACATGGAAATAAACTCAAACATCACAGTCTGGCATGTCCGATTGCCTTGCTTCATATTTTGTCTGGCTGATTAATATAAGACAAGAGCATCTAGCATATTAAGCAGAGCAGAGTTCCCGTCAGGTCAGTTTGAGCTGTGTGCAGACTGAGTCTTAATGACACACGCACACACCTCATGTTTAACTCCCTCCTCTGCAGTAATAAAACATACCCAGCACCATTAACACTTGCTTATGGGAGTGTAAACCAGTTAAATGCTGCAGTGCTGGGCACATCAAGCCTGACAAACTGCATGTAGTTACTCACCCTTGTGTCATTCTAAACCTGTATGCTGCGGCGTTTTTCAGAGAAACTCAAAAAGGAACAATTCAGATAAATAATTCACAGTGGTCACGGGATCACGGATGTCAAGCTCCAAAAAATCAAATTACAATAAGAAAAAAAGAGGGGGGGGAAATGTCTCAGGTTACATATGTAACCATAGTTCCCTGAGAATAGGGAACGAGCCGCTGCGTCCTCTAGAGGGCGCTATGGGAACGCCTTCAGCGTGACCGGTCGCTGAAGCATGAATACAAACACACAATGCACTTGACATTGGCAGGTGGAAGCCTGTGACGCAAACAAATGAGCGTCTGCGGGCATAAAAGGGCGCCTGTGGAACACGTCATCCTCTTTTTTCAAAGGGGACGCCGACAGGAATGCCCGAAGCATGGCCAAGAGATGCAGCGTCTCATTCCCTATTCTCAGGGAACTATGGTTACATACGTAATCTGAGACGTTCCCTTCCAAAGGGAACTTCTACGCTGCGTGCTCTAGAGGGCGCTATGGGAACGCTATGCCAACGCCGCCAAGCTGAGGGAAAGAGTGTCCAAAAGCTGGATTCCTAAGTCACACACTCAGAGTGGAGGTCTCAGCCTAGTGAGAGGAGACCTGGCTACACTCAACGCCAAAGGCAGTTAGTGATGCTCAAGAAAGACCCTGTGCATAGTGCTGCCTAAGCGGAGCTCCAGAGAGTGGAGGCTTCAGCAGAATGACTCTCTAAACGAGAGGAAGCCTAACAACACTCAACCCTAGTTGGGGGGCTCTTAAGAGTGGAGGTCTCAGCATACCGACTCTCTAAAGCGAGAGGAGACTGGACTACACTCAGCGCTAAAGATAGCTAGCGAGGCTCACAATAGAGACTACATAATAATGGTGCTGCCTAAGCGGAGCTCTGGAGAGCAGAGGCTTCGGTAGAATGACTCTCTTAAACGAGAGGAAGCCTAACACTCGATCCAGGTAGGGGAACTCTTTAAGAGTGGAGGGTCTCAGCATAACGACTCTCTAATTGAGAGGAGACCTGGCTACACTCAATGCCACAGGCAGTTAGTGATGCTCAAAAAGAGCCTACATTCTCCTATTACTGCCAGAGACGGAGCTCTGAAGAGTGGAGGCCTCAACAGGATGACTCTCCAACGAGAGGAAGCCTAACAACACTCAACCCTAGTTAGGGGGCTCTTAAGAGTGGAGGTCTCAGCATACTCTAAAGCGAGAGGAGACCGGAATACACTCAGCGCTAAAGACAGCTAGCGAGGCTCACAGTAGAGACTACGTACTAATGGTGCTGCCTAAGCGGAGCTCTGGAGAGCAGAGGCTTCGGCAGAATGACTCTCTTAAACGAGAGGAAGCCTAACACTCGATCCAGGTAGGGGAACTCTCAGAGTGGAGGTCTCAGCATAATGACTCTCTAAGTGAGAGGAGACCTGGCTACACTCAACGCCAAAGGCAGTTAGTGAGGCTCAAGAAAGAGCCTGTACATAGTACTGCCTAAGCGGAGCTCTAGAGAGCTCAGTGGTAGAACATTGCGTCAGCTGAGCGAAAGGTTGTGGGTTCGATTCCCAGGGAACACATGTACTAATAAAAATGTATAAACAATGCAATCGTAAGTCGCTTTGTATAAAAGCGTCTGCTAAATGCATAAATGTAAATGTACTGCCAGAGACGACCTGCCTCAGCAGGACGACTCTCTAAATGAGAGGAAGCCTAGTAACACTCGATCCTGGTTCAGGAGCTCTTAAGAGTGGAGGTCTCAGCATAGCGACTGAGAAAGCTAGCAAGGCTCACAATAGAGCCTACACACCAATAGTGCGGTCTAAGCGGAGCTCTGGAGAGCGGAGGCTTCAGCTGAATGACTCTCTTAAATGAGAGGAAGCCTAGCAACACTCGATCCACTCGATAAAACATCTACATTAAGCTAATCTACACAGGGTCCAGTTAAGCGTGTGTGGGGGAAATGGAACCAATTAGGAGCCACCAGCTGCAGATGGCTGACCGCGTTTGCGCTGGATCGTTTCCCTCCTTCTATCCTTCCACTTACGTCTCCTCTGTGACCTACTCCTCCGTGGAGGAGGACCACGGTTAGCGATGCTAATCACCTGGCCCTGTCTCCGGTCCACAGACCGGGATGGGCCAGGTCCCCCTCGGCGTTCAGGCTCAGACCTAGACCGGCGCGGTATACATGATTTAAACGCTGCTGAGCGTGCCTTCGCTTCCTTAAATTTCTCGACCACCGTCTCAACGAATGTGTCGAACAACTCCGAAGGCGAAACCGGCACATCGAGAAGAAATCGTTTCTCTTTCTCCCCGATGTCTGCCAGGTTCATCCACAGATGTCTCTCGGTGGCCACCATCGCCGCCATCAATCTGCCGATCGCGGCAGCCGTTTGCTTGGTGGCCCTGAGAGCCAGATCTGTGGTGCAGCACAACTCAGTTACCGCCTCAGGGGGGAGCCCCTGACCCTGGTCTAAGTCCTTCAGCAGATCAGCCTGGTATGCCTGCAACACCGACATCGTGTGCAAAGCAGCACCAGCCTGACCCGCTGCCACGTATGCCCTACCATTCAAGCGAGATGTATCCTTTAGTGGCTTGGATGGTAGAGCCGGAGCCTTCAGCGTCGATGTCACGCCCCTCGAGAGATAGCTCACAAGCGTCCCTTCAATAGAGGGCATCGACGCATATCCATGCTCGCGCATGCCCTCGATGTCAGCATAATTATTATGCTTATACCGATGGATGCGGGCTGAATATGGCTTTTCCCATGCCTTCATGATCTCACTATGAAGATCTGGAAGGAATGGGAGGCTCACGGGAGCTGGGAGAGAGAGAATACCTTTCCCTCTCTGTTCCTCCTCAATTGAAGATAGGACAGTTCTACTGTTGCTCACCCATTTGGTGAGTTGAAATCCTCCCATATTGCACAAATCCACTAGGTCAGATCTCAGTTGCACTGCTTCCTGTACTGTGGGCACAGACACTAGACAGTCGTCAACATAAAAATTTTGAATCACTGTTTCAGTTACCTGTGGTCTCATGTGACTATTGTCTTCCGCTGTTCTTCGCAAAGCAAAGCTTGCACAGCTGGGAGAGGAGACTGCACCAAAAAGGTGCACAAGCATGCGATGGTCTTTTGGATTTTGCTCAATGTCCCCTTCTGGCCACCATAAGAAGCGTAGAAGGTTAACATCTGATCTTGGGACCCTTACTTGATAGTACATAGATTTCATATCCGTCATCATTGCAATGGGTTCCTGGCGAAATTTAAGCAGAACTCCAACCAGTGAGTTGTTAAGATCAGGCCCTTGCAAAAGTTCTGTGTTCAGAGACACACCTTGATATGCTGCACCACAGTCAAACACCACTCTGAGGGTTTTTTTTGGGGTGGTAAACTACATGATGAGGAATATACCAGGTCCTTCCTTCCACTTGGTTTACCTCTTCCTGTGGGACCACCTCAGCATATCCCTTATCCATCATGTCGCGGAGAAAATATGTGTACTCATTATGGAATAACTCATTTCTCTTGAACTTCCTTTTCAGGCTCAGAAGACGTTGCATGGTCATATGACGATTGTTGGGCATAATCACATCATCTTTTTTACAGGGTAAGTTAAGTGTGTAGTGCCCATCTGAAAGTGAGATTGACTCATTTTCAATTTTCAGAAACCATTTGTCCTCAAAAGACATTTCAAGTTTTTCTTCTGAGGCCTTTTCATTAAAATCTTACTGACATTAAAATGTACTGACTAATCAGCATTTTTTCCAGTTTATTTACTGAGATTCTATTTGTGGTAGCAGATTGACAATCATTGCTTGCACTATAATCTCCTCCTCTTAAAGGTCCATTGATTACCCATCCAACCATGGTTTTGACTGCGTATGGGCCATCACCTTGACTATCTATGATTTCCCAGGGTTCTATGATCTTTGAAGCATTGGTTCCTATTAGCAGCTCGATGTTGCCATCAATCTCTGAGATATCAACCTTTTGCAGGTATGGCCATCTGGCAAGATCCTTCTTTGTGGGTATGTTTTCTCTAGTGACTGACATCTCTTTTTGTGTGAACACATCAGGCAATTGTATGAAATTGTTTTTATCCAAACCAGAAATCTCTAATCCTGTGATTACATAAGTTGACATGGACTTCTCATGACTCATTGTCTTCAACAGGATATTGGTTCTTTTACCTTTCATACTCAACTGAGACATCAGACGCTCGGTACAAAAGGTAGCGGAGCTTCCAGGGTCAATGAAAGCATACACCGATATGACCTTGTCACCTTTAACCGCTTTGACTTTACTGGCACCACTGAGAGGACATTATCCTGTGTACCGGCACCAATATGCCCACATGCTGGCTGCAAAACAGCTGGGGAGTTATTTTTTGTGACACTTGACTTTTCTTCCTTTGTCTTTTGTTCTGATTGCTCAATGTGGAGGGCACTTGGGTGCTGTTTGGAACACAGTGTACAGGTGAGTCTCTGGCTACAGTGTTTGCTGATGTGACCTTGATGCAGGCAACCAAAACAGATTCCTTTTCCTTTGAGGGAAGTCAATTTTGTCCCGCTGTTTCCTTTTCCTAAACACCTTGCAGTGCTCCAACATATGATCAATGCCTCTACAGAAGAGACATGAGGCTTGCAATTGGTTACATTTAGAGGATTGCTGAGTGGACTGGGAGGACTTAGTGGATACACTAGTTGCAAACGTACCTCTACCAGACCTGGGCTTTGCTATAGTGGGCAGCTTGTCTTTAACTCTGCTTACTGGCTTGTCCTGGATATCCCCAAAAACCGGATCTGAAGCCATCCGTACTTTCCTTTCAACAAATAGAACAAGATATTTAAATTGAGGCCTATTATTCTGATTCTCTTGAAATTCCAACACATATGACCTCCATCTTTCTCTCAGTTTGTACGGAAGTTTCATGACTAGGATTTTCAGGTTAGATGACAAGTTAACTTAATGTGAGTATTTCATGTCCTCCATTGCATTATAATAACTCCTCAAAAATATTGCAAAAGCCTGTAGTGCTTTCGTGTCTTCAGGTTTAACTGCAGGCCATTCCAATTCTTCATTTAAGCAGAAGACATAATGAACTCGTCTCCAAAGTGCTTTTGTAGCAAATCTCTTGCCATTTTATAACCTTTATCTGGAGTCACATGAAGACAACTCCTGACCAGATCTCTGGCAAAGCCACTTGTGAATTGATCAAGAAAGTACAGCCGATCGGCACTACTGTCAGTTTTCAGCTCGATGCCATACTCAAAAGCTCTTATGAATGATCTGTACTTCAGAATATCACCATAAAAGATTGGAACATCTCTCTGAGGTAGACTTGAAAGCTGATTTTGCTTCACTAAAAGAGACGTGACCTCATTTTGGCGTTGACGGATCTTGACTAAATTGCCATGGTGTATATCAGTGCTTGTACTCATCTTACTGGTCTGGGTGCACTGATCAGAAAATTGCTCATACACACTTGATATCTTGGATGAATTTGTCAGAGCATGTACATTAAGTGTACTAGTGGCTTGAACAGATTCATGTTTCTTGCTGATCACATTTTGCTCATTTGAATGCTGCAAGACAGGATTTGGTTGAACACCATTCCTGGGACGAACACTTGGGGTGTGTGCCACAGAAAGTACCCAAGAAACCCTGGACCCAAGAAATGTGCTTTCCACATTCATGAAAGGTATGGACATTGTGGAAGAAATTATGTTCTTGCCCAGTTGCGTAGGAAATATTGGATTATTAGTGGCAACACAGCAGCAAGAAAAGTTATTTCTAAATGTGTGACATGCAGACGTTTAAAAGGCAAAACGGAGGAACAAAAGATGGATAATTTGCCACAAGAAAGAACCCAACCTGATCTGCCACCGTTCACAAACGTTGGAATGGACTATTTCGGTCCAATAGAAACAAAAAGAGGAAGGAATTTTGTCAAAAGATATGGTGTCCTGTTTACATTTTGTCATGCAGGGCAGTTCATCTTGAAATGGCTAGCTCCCTTGACACTGACTCCTGTATCCATGCCTTAAGAAGATTTGTATGTAAGAGAGGACAGGTAAAACACATCTGGTCAGACAACGGAACTAATCTAGTTGGTGCTTATAGAGAACTCAAAAAGGCTTTCACCAATTTGAACAGTGGCAAAATCCAAAATGCCATGCTCCAAAGAGGAATTGACTGGAGTTTCAACCCACCAGGGGCGTCTCACCATGGTGGCGTGTGGGAAAGACTTATCAGGTCTGTAAGATGGATTCTGAATTCTCTTTTACACCAACAAGTGGTAGATGATGAAGGTCTCCAGACATTGTTCTGTGAAGTTGAGGCAATTCTTAACAACCGCCCAATCACCACTGCATCATCTGATCCCTTCGACCTGGAGGCTCTTACCCCTAATCACATTCTCTTAAATAATTCTGAACCTGTTTTAGATCCTGGTGAGTTTTCCAGAAATGACTCATACACCAGACGCCGGTGGAGACAAGTTCAGTATTTAGCGAATGTGTTCTGGAGGAGATGGACACAAGAGTATGTAACAGTTATGCAAGAGAGACAGAAGTGGTCTAAGGCAAGAACAAATCTCAAAGTTGGAGATATTGTTGTAGTGGTTGACCCTACCTCCCCACGCTCTTCATGGCCACTTGCAAGAATAGTGGAAACAAAACCTGACTCTAATGGTATGGTTCGGTCAGTCAAGCTGCAAACAAAGACAAGTATCTTGGAGCGACCTATCATAAAGCTGTGCCTACTATTGGAAGAAGAAACTAAACCGTAATCATGCCAAAGGAAAGTAGTTTCTTTCTTTATTATTAGAATATTGGGATTATAATTGTGTAGCTCCTTTTGTAAATATTTATATAAATGCTTTAAGCTTAAATAATTTAGGGGCCGGATATGTAGGAGCCAAAATACTGTATGTTTATGCAAAGATAATTTGTTTGATATTTTGTATTTCTATGTGTTGTTTAAGTTGACTCCATCTAGTGGCTCAGGTGGAGATGCAAGTTATCTGAGATAAAAGACCCGTTATGTCACCTGAAGGTGTGGCTAAACAGGAAGTGACAGTCTTTGACCTCACGGTCTGACGCCATGCATTGACTCAAGCTCCACTCTAAGCTATATCGTTGCAATCCTTAACTCTATTGAGATTAAGTTTTTCATTTTGTATTTTTATTTGTTAATGGCAATAAATGATTCATCAAGTTTGGACCAGTCAATCATGTGGACAATGGATTTGTAAAGACTATGAGTGTCAAGCCCTTTCTTTGTTAAGCCACCAAAGTGGACGCCTAGCCACTACACAAGTCAAAGACTCCTTTCTACTAGCTGAAGATTACAAAGGAAATGCGTTTGTAACTGAAGATGGTGACTCTCAATGAGCACATGGCAAGGACTGTTTGTTTGTACTGCAAGGTATGTACGGCTTCATGCATTTCTCAATCTGAGCCATTGAAGTTCTAGAAGAGGAAATCTGCTAATGGATAAGTAGATTGTGAGGCCATGCAAGTTGTTAAAATCTACTATAGGAAGAGTAGATTATTGGATGATCTTCATATCAGTCTGTCTGTGTTAATTGCCTACATGTGTGCTGAATTGGAAAGCAAATATGGATTATACTGCTAAAGAGTTTGTTGATCGTGAAGAGAAAGTCAAGCATGACCTCTCAAGCACTGTTATGGATCTAGATGATAATGGCCATGTATCTAAGTTGAAAAATGCAAGAAAGGGAAAGCTGGTCCAATTAACCAAAAGAAAAAACATAATGATGGCACTTATGGAAGATAATACATGTGTGCAAGAAGTGAAAGCTAATTTGAGCAAATTTGTGCATCTCCTGGATGATTTTAAATCCCTACATGAATCTTATCAGGAATTGTTGTCTGAAGAGGAAGCTAATCAAGATGAGGCTGAATGGTTTAAACCCAAAATGGCTGACTTTAACACTTTTCTCTCTCTTGTTTCTCAATGGTTATCTGGAGTATCTAAATTTGATGAGCCTCAGGAGATTGAAGTGGCCCCTAAAGACAGCATATCTCAAGTCTCCATTTGTGAGTCCAGAGCAAGATCATTTTCAGTTGCATCTGCAAGTCTAAAGATGGAAGCGGAAAGAGCGGCTATTTTAGCACAGGTGGCTGCACTCAAAGAAAAACATCAATTGGAGGATAGAGAAGATGAGTTGAATAGAGAGAAACAAACACTTAAGAAAAAACGTGAGGTTCTAGAGCTGAAAGCACTGCTAGAAGCCTCATCAGCCAAGCTTGCAGTTTTGATGGCAGCTGGTAAACAACAAGGAACTGCAGCAACAGTTAAGGCTCGTTTACCAAGTGATGGTCAAGATGATATGAATGCCTATCTTGCTGAAACGTCAAAAAGTTATACGTCAGAGTGTGAATTTCTTTCATTAGACAAAGTCTCTAAAGCACTTTCTGTGGCACACACCCCAAGTGTTCATCCCAGGAATGGTGTTCAACCAAATCCTGTCTTGCAGCATTCAAATGAGCAAAATGTGATCAGCAAGAAACATGAATCTGTTCAAGCCACTAGTACACTTAATGTACATGCTCTGACAAATTCATCCAAGATATCAAGTGTGTATGAGCAATTTTCTGATCAGTGCACCCAGACCAGTAAGATGAGTACAAGCACTGATATACACCATGGCAATTTAGTCAAGATCCGTCAACGCCAAAATGAGGTCACGTCTCTTTTAGTGAAGCAAAATCAGCTTTCAAGTCTACCTCAGAGAGATGTTCCAATCTTTTATGGTGATATTCTGAAGTACAGATCATTCATAAGAGCTTTTGAGTATGGCATCGAGCTGAAAACTGACAGTAGTGCCGATCGGCTGTACTTTCTTGATCAATTCACAAGTGGCTTTGCCAGAGATCTGGTCAGGAGTTGTCTTCATGTGACTCCAGATAAAGGTTATAAAATGGCAAGAGATTTGCTACAAAAGCACGTTGGAGACGAGTTCATTATGTCTCCTGCTTATATGAAGAAAGCATTGGCCTGCAGTTAAACCTGAAGACACGAAAGCACTACAGGCTTTTGCAATATTTTGAGGAGTTATTATAATGCAATGGAGGACATGAAATACTCACATGAAGTTAACTTGTCATCTAACCTGAAAATCCTAGTCATGAAACTTCCGTACAAACTGAGAGAAAGATGGAGGTCATATGTGTTGGAATTTCAAGAGAATCAGAATAATAGGCCTCAATTTAAAGATCTTGTTCTATTTGTTGAAAGGAAAGTGCAGATGGCTTCAGATCCGGTTTTTGGGGATATCCAGGACAAGCCAGTAAGCAGAGCTAAAGACAAGCTGCCCACTATAGCAAAGCCCAGGTCTGGTAGAGGTACGTTTGCAACTAGTGTATCCACTAAGTCCAGAGAGAAATCACTCATCGAGTCTACTACGAGCCACTCGCCCTTTCTCCTGCCTCCACTGTAGGTCTAACCTAACAGTAGCACGCTCCATAACCTCCAGCAGCTCATCATACGCGGGGTAGACAGCCTGAGAGGGCTCAGAAATATCATCTTCATCCTCATCAGCCCACTCCTGCCCATGAGCCAGCAGAGCACTTCCTGCTGGATTAGAAGATGTAAGAGACAATACATCTTCCTCCAGCAGTTTACTCTCGTCAGCCGCTGACGAGCGTGAGATATTAATTCCTCCCGCAGACTCGTCAGCGAGCTCCATCTGCGATCCCCACGACCTCAGTCTCCTTGCTGCCTCAGCAGCGGCTGGACCCGAGCCACGGGGAGCAGATGATTGCCCCAATTATCTCGAAAAAAGGGACATACGAGAGCGGAGCTTTCCTAGAGAGAAAAGCTCACAATGCGCGCACTCCAATCCCTCAAGAACAGAGCACGCGTGCTCTTCGCCCAAACACATAACGCACAAATCGTGTGTGTCATCTGGTGTCAGAAAACAATGACACGGATCGACACACCTCCTAAAGCGTTTCTCAACAGACATAACTACTCGCACTTCAGAAACAAAGTCCCCTGAAGACAAAAAGAGAATGACGTGTTCCACAGGCGCCCTTTTATGCCCGCAGACGCTCATTTGCTTGCGTCATAGGCTTCCACCTGCCAATGTCAAGTGCATTGTGTGTTTGTATTCATGCTTCAGAGACCGGTCATGATGAAGGCGTTCCCATAGCGCCTTCTAGAGGACGCAGTGTACAAGTTCCCTTTGGAAGGGAAATCACCATCAAAGCATCATTGCTTTTTATGGTGACTTGTGAAACCATAAATCACTCATAATTCAATATAAACAAAATAAATAGTGATTTTATGCTTTTATGGATCCACATTATCTAAACTACATACAGTATAGCCTTCCTCTCATATAAAGTTAATATTTCAAAACGAACAATTAAGCAATCTTTGGCAAATCTCATAATATACTGCACATTATTATGCGATAATTTTGCAATTACATTTATTTAATAATGCACTATAAGTGAAAAAATATTTTCTTAGTGATATATGCTATTTTCTCTCAGTCCAAACAGATATAGATTATATTTACGCTAAGTTAAAATAGCAAGATTTTCTGCTATTTATAATACTTATTGCAAATAGTGGCAATTATCTGCATCCCATTTAATTTGAGTGCAAATTAAAATTTTAATTTAAATGATTAAATAGATGCCACCTTATTGGGACAATAAAGCCCTACCTTTACCTACCCTAACCCTACCCTGGGGGCAATGCGTGCATATATTTTTATTTACATAAATGTTCTATGCATCAATATTTCTTCCTGCAAAATAATATATATTTATACAAAACAAATATTTTAAAGGTCTAGTCATTATCTTAATCATTTGGTGCCCCCCTATTGGCTGGTGCCCCAGGGCTCTCGCCCAATCCCGTCTATGGATAATCCGGCCTTGCAGGACCTCCACATCTAGCATATTCACCTCCAAGATCGTCTGAGACCAGCCACCCGGACAGCTGCTCCAACAATCGGTTTGCATAACCAAATAATGTCTGCACAAACTGTCAGAAACCGTCTCAGGGAAGCTCATCTGCATGCTCGTCATCCTCATCGGGGTCTCGACCTGACTGCAGTTCGTCATCATAACTGACTTGAGTGGGCAAATGCTCACATTTCATTTTGTGTCTGGTACTTTGGAGAGGTGTTCTATTCACGGATGAATCCCAGTTTTCACTGTACAGGGGAGATGGCAGACAGTGTGTATACTGTTGTGTGGTAGAGTGGTTTGCTGATGTCAATGTTGTGGATCGAGTGGCCCATGGTGGAGGTGGGGTTATAGAATGGGCAGGCGTATGTTATGGACAACGAACACAGGTGCATTTTATTGATGGCATTTTAAATGCCCAGAGATACCGTGATGAGATCCTGAGGCCCATTGTTGTGCCATTCATCCATCACCATCACCTCATGTTGCAGCATGATAACGCACGGCCCCATGTTGCAAGGATCTGTACACAATTCCTGGTAGCTGAAAACATCCCAGTTCTTGCATGGCCAGCATACTCACCGGACATGTTACCCATTGAGCATGTTTGGGATGCTCTGGATCGGCATATATGACAGCGTGTTCCAGTTCCTGCCAATATCCAGCAACTTCGCACAGCCATTGAAGAAGAGTGGACCAACATTCCACAGG
The DNA here is from genome assembly GCA_003573665.1 of Oxygymnocypris stewartii. Taxonomy (NCBI): domain Eukaryota; kingdom Metazoa; phylum Chordata; class Actinopteri; order Cypriniformes; family Cyprinidae; genus Oxygymnocypris; species Oxygymnocypris stewartii. The sequence goes on along the minus strand of QVTF01000428.1, from coordinate 22,067 downwards.
CCACAATCAACCTGATTAACTCTATGCGAAGGAGATGTTTTGCACTGCGTGAGGTAAATGGTGGTCACACCAGATACTGACTGTTTTTTAGACCCCCCACGGACCCCCCAAAACACTAAAACTGTACATTTTAGAGTGGCCTTTTATTGTGGCCAGCCTGAGGCACACCTGTGCATTAATCATGCTGTCTAATCAGTATCTTGATATGCCACACCTGTGAGGTGGGTGGATTATCTCGGCAAAGGAGAAGTGCTCACTAACACAGATTTAGATAGATTTGTGAACAATATTTGAGAGAAATAGACCTTTTGTGTACATAGAAAAAGTATTAGATCTTTGAGTTCAGCTCATGAAAAATGGGGCAAATACTTAAGTGTTGTGTTTATAATTTTGTTCAGTGTAACTACATTTCACTGGATTGTTTTTCAGAATGACTAAACAAGCAGTCAGATGCCATTGAAGTAATTTGACCGTGGTGTAGTTTGTTCACAGCCTATTTAGCTTTCCACCTCAGCCAATGGTATTTAGGCTTCAAAATGTACAAAAGTTTTTTTTAATTTGTGAAGATTATCAAAACATACAAGAATCACAAACTATTGTTGCTTACAGAGCTTATTTTCTACAAGAATCCAAAAGCCAATGGAAAAATCAAAATGCTTTTTTGTCTTTATCACTCTAGCACTCAAGGGAACATTCAAGGGAAGAAATAAAGTAACACTGGTTTAGAACAACATGAGTGTGCATAAATGACAGAATCTGAACAACATGAGATTGGCTCTAATATTATTATTGCACATTTTATTATGATGTTCAGTCCACACTGGCAGAAGAATGCAGATGTTCAAAGGCATTTCTGAAAGTCATTTGGCGCCAGTATTATTTTAAAAATGGATCCTGTCCCCAATTCCGAATCCTTATGTGACTCTCTCTCTAAGTCTCGCTCAAAACCACTTAAGATGATTGTTAAATGCGACTCTTGCCAGCGATAGCACAATGAAAAAAATATGAATAAGCTAAACAAAAATAAAACAATATACTCTTGACAAGTGGTGCCTGGCGCGCTGATATTAGAAGTGTGTGTTAAAGTTGACAGGAAAGAACAGAGGAAAATGAAGGGGGCTGAGGTGAATATTGCTCCCAATCTGTTCCAGTTTGTCATTAGGCTGTATTCTAAAGTATGTGTTTATAGTTTATGAGTACTGGGGCGCATATGGGGCAGATGTCTAAGCACTGCTGGGCTGGAGGGAAACAGATGTCTGTGCATGGCAGAGTTCAAAACTTTAGCTTACCTCGGCAGAATCCCTGCCGCTGCAGGGCCTGAAACTGGCATGTTTGCATACACAGCATTGCAGCTACCAGCATCAACATAGAAACAGACACCTTCAGGCCTCGTCACTCAACAGTCACAAGTGTGATTACATCACGTCCAGCTTTCAGCAACAGTCCGCTCCTCCGATTTGACAGGCTCACTGGCCTGGTTGCCAAATGAGTGTCGTTTAACAGGTGAATTTTGCAGCTTCCGTGCCACTGAAATAATGATTGGTTCCAAACAGGTTTCCAAAATAAGCCCCTCATCTATAACTGGACAGACATACAGGTAACCCTGTCCAAAACTCAATTCGCTGGTTGAGCCAATGTTGCTATATAACAATATGCTATATACCAGATATTTTACTGGGATAAATAAAATAAATGTTGTTTTTTTATGTTTATTTCGGTATGGATATTTGGTCAACAAGCCCTTATTCCATTTCGGGAGTTATAGCCAAGTGAAGCACTTGAAGCAGCAAAACACACACACACATACATACATATACACACATATATATATAGTCAAGGCCAAAAAATATTGCCACCCTTGTTAAATATAATCAAAGAAGGCTGTGAAAATTAATCTACATTGATAATCATTTTGATCGTTTATTTAAAAAAATCACAAATATATAACCTTTCATTGGATAATATTTTTAAATGGGGGAAAATATTATTTATGAAATAATTGTTTTTCTCTAATACACATTGGCCACAATTAACGGCACCCTTTTAATAAATACTTTTTAAAAACCTCCATTTGCCAGTTTAACAGCTCTGAGTTTTCTCTAATGCCTGATAGAGAACACCTGACAAGAGATCAGAGACCATTCCTTCATCCAGAATCTCTCCAGATCCTTCAGATTCATAGCTCCATGTTCGTGCTTCTCCTCTTCAGTTCACTCCACTCATTTTCTACAGGGTTCAGTTCAGAGGACTGGAATGGCCATAGCAGAAGCTTGGTTTTGTGCTCAGTGACCAATTTTTGTGTTGATTTAGATTGTTATTTTTGGGATTATTGAGCTTGGAAGATCCAAACATGGCAGTTATAAGATTTCTAACAGAGTCAGTCACTTATGGATTTTTATCTGTTGGTAGATGTTGACAAGATGTCCAGGACCTCCAGCAGAAATATAGGCCCACAACATAAAAAATACAGCAGTATATTCAATTGTACACATGGGGTACTTTTATCCCTGTGTTCACCAAACCCATCTTGAGTGTTTGCTGCTAAAAAGCGATTTTTTTTGTTTTGTTTTATCTGACCATAGAAGCCAGTCCCATTTGAAGTTCCAGTCGTGTCTGATAACTGAATATGCTGGAGTTTGTTTTTGGATGAGCTAGGATAATTTTTATTGAAACCCTTCCAAACAACATGTGATGATGTAGGTGCTGTATGACACATTTTTAAAGGTTTTCTGACCCCAAGACTCCTTGGAGTGTATTTAGCCACTCAAACTCTCCTCCTCACCATGCATTAGGACGTCACACGTCCTCTTCCAGGCAGTTTTGTAACATTTTATGTTGATTTGAAATTATTAATTGTTGCCCTGGTGGTGGAAATGGGAATTTTCGCTGCTCTAGCTCTTTTTTTAAAGCAACTTCACTTATTTGTGAAGCTCAATTATATGTTGCTGCATATCAGCAATATATTCTTGTTTTTTCTCATTGTGATGGATGATGAAGGGAATTTGGCCTGTTTATATTTATGTGAAACAGGAAGCCATGTCTGGATAATTTTATGTTCATAATCACCCTGGAGTGCTCAAAATTGTGAATATGAATGGGAATATACTTCAGAAATATTTACTCATAAGATTTTCTAGGGTACCAATAATTGTGTACAACGTGTATTTGAGAAGAAAAAAACATAAAATAATGATATTTCCCCCCATTTTAAATTCTTATTTTCCAATTAAAGGTTAGAGTTTTTGTGATTTTATTAAATAAAAGATCAAAAGGATTAACAATTTAGAATACTTTTCACAACCTTCTTTGATCATATTTCCAAGGGTGCCGATATTTTGGCCATGACTGTATATATATATATATATATATGAAGAGTTTGGTTCCAAAACACGATAAACGCCATTTAAAAAAAAATAATAGTTTCCGCCAAAATCAGTATTGTATCTGGTCGGGAATGAAAAGTCAATTTTAGATTTTATGCAAAATTAAATATGAAGTATTATTCTGTCGTGTTTTCTCCCTTTTTCCCAAACTGCGACAAACGCCAGTCTCCCTTCTTTGCAGAATGTGATAAATCCGCTCAGCCAATCACAGCGCACCATTCCAGTCACTGTAGACAGTACCGTAATGGCGCCGCTTTGAATATACCCGGCATCCTAGTTTTTCTCATCTACTTTGTTCTTTGTGATCAACAAACAAACAAAAAATTAGGGCTGCACGATAAATCGCATGTGATTGTCATGCACATCTCGTCAGTAAAGCCGGTATTGTGATCTCCATCACGTGCTTTCAGATGGAGAAGCATTTAATAGACAGAGTCGTAGACCACTGACAATATCGTGTTAATAATCGCAGATTAATTGCATTTGATAATGAAATCGATATTGCGTAGCTTTTCAGTGTATTTGTTTTTATTAATGCCATATGATGTTTTTGGTATATACAGCGTATAGCACTAGCCAACTAAATGAATACAGTATAACATGGCAAATATGTATGCACTTTTGGAAGTTAAATGTAAGGGAAATATAATTTTGGAATTTTGTGGTCTAATGTGATCATGTTATTGTTCATGATGAAATTTTCCTTTATTGTTGTAATTAATTTAAAGCATTAACAAGATAAATTGCTGTTTTAATTTTGGGGGAGATGACTGATTGAATGTAGGCTATTTTTAGTCCAGTGCCTGTAAATAAGATTAGTATTGACCAATTGTAGATATATGTGTATATATATGTGTATATATATGTGTGTGTGTGTGTGTTTCCATATCAGAAACTAAATGAACTCGTTTTAATTAAATTATTATTATTATTATTATTATATTAATAAAACACATGCCACAAAAAACCTAGCATTTTTACTTAGTTTGGGGTTCATATTAGGAATAAATCGCATGCTTAATTAAATATGAAAATGCCACTATAGACTGTGTTAAGAAATGTAATGCTTAATCATCTTTTTAAACAAATTATACCAGTGAGAGCACTAACATGAATTGAATTACTGCATCAATGTGGCGAGGCATGGAGACAATCAACCTACTTCAAATAAGCTATAACTCTTATGTTCAACAAGTCTTATTTGATCAAATATGCACTAAATACCGATATTATCAGATGTTAATTACTTTATTGCATATTATGCATATTATATATCAAAATTCTTTCTAAAGGATCATGTGGCACTGAAGACATGAGTAATGATGCTAAAAATTGAACTCTGCCATCACAGGAATAAATAATAATAATAATTAATTACATTGATAAAGCACTTTTCTGTTTTTCCAAGCACTCAAACACTCTACAGGTACATCTAAAAAATATTGAAAATCATGAAAAAGGTCAATATTTCTTGTCACTCATTTCAGAAAATGAAACCCATATATTATATAGATTAATAACACATAGAGTGAAATATTCAAGCCTTTATTTCCTGAAATTTTGATGAGTATTGCTTACAGATAATGAAATTCCAAAATTCAGTGTCTCAGAAAATTAGAATATTACATAAGATCAATAAAAAAGGATAATTTAAACAGAAATGTCAGGCTTCTGAAAAGTATGTTAATTTCGATGCACTCAATACTTGGTTGGGCCTCCTTTTGCATGAATTACTGCATCAATGTGGCGAGGCATGGAGACAATCAGCCTGTGGCACTGCTCAGGTGTAATAGAAGCCCAAGTTGATTTGATAGCAGCCTTCAGTCATCTGCATTGTTAGGTCTGGTGTCTCTCATCTTCCTCTTGACAATACCCCATATTCTTTATGGGGTTCAGGTCAGGCGAGTTTGTTGGCCAATCAACCACAGTAACACCATGGTAATTGAACCAGCTTTTGGTACCTTTGGCAGTGTGGGCAGGTCCCAAGTCCTGCTGGAAAATGAAATCAGCATCTCCATAAAGCTTGTCAGCAGAAGGAAGCATGAAGTGCTCTAAAATGTCCTGGTAGATGGCTGTGTTGACTGTGGACTTCAGAAAACACAGTGGATCAACACCAGCAGATGACATGGCAGCCCAAATCATCACAGATCGCCACAGCCATATCAAATCGCCACAAATCGTCACAGCCATATCACCCTACAGCCAGAGACCGGTTGCCAACTCAAGCTAAGCAGGGTTGAGCCTGGTCAGTACCTGGATGGGAGACCTCCTGGGAAAAACTAGGTTGCTGCTGGAAGAAGTGTTAGTGAGACCAGCAGGTGGTTCTCACCCTGTGGTCTGTTGTGTGTCCCAATGCTCCAGTATCGTGATTGGGACACTATACTGTGAAAGACCACCGTCTTCGGATGAGACGTTAAACCGAGGTCCTGACTCTCTGTGGTCATTAAAAATCCCATGGCACTTCTCGTAAAGAGTAGGGGTATAACCCCGGTGTCCTGGCCAAGTTCCCTCCACTGGCCCTTGTCAATCATGGCCTCCTAATAATCCCCATCCACTTGATTGGCTCTATGACTCACTCTCCTCTCCACCTGTAGCTGGTGTGTGTGGTGCTGTGGCAGCCGTCGCATCATTCACGTGGATGCTGCACACTGGTGGTGGTTAAGGAGAGACCCACCCCCCCCCCCCCCCTTCCACACATGATTGTAAAGTGCTTTGGGGTGTACACAATACACGCAATAAAGCGCTATATAAATGCATCATTAATTTTTTCATTCGTTCATTCATTCATTCATTCATAACAGACTGTGGAAACTTCACACTGGACTTCAAGCAACATAGATTATGTGCCTCTCCACTCTTCCTCCAGACTCTGGGACCTTGATTGCCAATACAAAAATTTTAAATACAAAATTTACTTTAATCTGAAAAGAGGGCTTTTGAACTTTTGAAATAAACTTTTTTTTTTGCGACAGCAGCCATATTGCACCAGAACGCCCAGCACACACCAGCACACACCAATATTAAAATTGTTATATCCAAAGTTGCTCTTTTAGATTCTAATAATATTCAAAATATTACAATTTTATTGCATTTTTTTACAAATAAATACAGCCTTGGTGAACAACCTGGTGACTTTCAAAACAAGAACTATCTGAATTATTCCTAATATTTACCATTAGTGTAAAATAAAGAAAGAAAGAAAGAAAGAAAGAAAGAAGAAAGAAAGAAGAAAGAAAGAAGAAAGAAAGATAAGAGAACATAGTGGCCTTTGTTTATACAACTCATTTGATATGAAATATTTAGGTCAAAAATACACAAATTAAATTATATTTGCATTTGTGCATATCCAAAAAAGGTTGCATAGACACTACCCCCAGGGTATTCTGCTAAAATTCTATATTTGTGTTCCTCAAAAGAACATTATGATGTATTAATGATGACAGAATTTTGAGTGAGCTTTGGGTGAACATCTATGCTGCTTTAACACAGAAAAATGCAACGCCAACAACAGAGGCATTACAAGTAATGTTGGCCTTTAATATATGGGTCACATATATAATTTCCACTGGCTTTTAAATTTAATCCAACTCAAAAAATCTAAACTTTCTCAGTCTTTTGATCAATACGCTTCACTGAAAACTTGAAAAGGCCACTGTGAAAAACTGTGAAACTGTTTCCAACTATGAAAAAAACTAACTTGCTTATACAGAGAATCATTAGAGCACGTTTACTAAATAATTAATGTCTACAGAGGAGCTCCTGCGTAACCCGTAGCATTAGAGCTCAACCTCGGGTATTATAGCGTATGCCAAACTGTGGTGTGCATCTCAAAACTCTTCCACGTCAACAGAGCTCCGGGTTACACTGGAAGTTTCAAACATGCTATTACAAAATGCCCTTTGTTGGGAAACAACACTCGGGACCTTTTTGGATGAGCAGACTAATGTAAGGACATTTTCAGGAATTTTCCACGACTCAACAATCACAGTTCAAACATTCTATTACAAAATGCCCTTTGTTGGGGAACAAACACTCGGGACCTGTTTGGATGAGCAGACTAATGTAAGGACATTTTCAGGAATTTTCCACGACTCAACAATCACAGTTCCATTAGGAGAGTTATGGCCAAGTGAAGCACACATTAATTCACTCATGAATATAATATATTTTCACTCATAAACAGCATTTCCATTCCTCTCCACCATGCAGTTTATATTAAATGAGCAATTACATTAGAATAATGTGTTCACAGATAATGTCGGAGCATTGGCATGCTAGCGAAAGCGAACGGGGGGATGTGTCTTTGAAGAGATACTCTAATGAAGTCCTAAACGAGCCAATATTCACTTTAAAGGCAGAAGTCCAGAGCAGAGCAGTCAGTCAGTCAAGTGTGCCTACATTGGGCTTCAGATCAATACCCCAACCCATATATCCCTGTTTGCCAAAACTGGCAAAAGACACCCCCACTGAAAATTAATGAGGATTTTTCTCCCAACATAAACGTTTTGCAGATAAACACATGACAAACTCCAGAAAGAGGGCGACGAGGAGGAAAAAAATCAAGTAAATTCTTCATCAAAGATATCCCATATACCAAAAATAATTGTCATTTTTTTGCAGGCCGAAGGGCTAATGAGAGTTGAGAGGGAAGAGATAACCCATGCTATGCCTTTATGTCTGAGCTTGGATTTGTGGATGGGCAGCTCTGAAGGAAGGGGGAAAAAGAAAGTAATATATATATATATATATATATATATATATATATATATATCTATATATAATATATATTAGTGGTGGGCCGTTATCGGCGTTAACGTGCTGCGTTAACGCGAGACTCTTATCGGGCGATAAAAAAATATCGCCGTTAATCATTCTCAAAGTTGGGTTGGGAGCTGGGTCTATACTACGCAAGCTATGATGACTTTCACCCTGATATTTTAGCGCGGATGTATACCTAGCCGAATTGCACTGTAGGGGGCGAGAACGAGTTTTCGAACTAGAGGCTCGCAGTCCGTGATGGACAGATGTTAACGGCTGGTCTATGTGGTAATACAATCGGGCAGGACATCCAAACGCTCACCTATCATTCATCAACCTCAAATATGGCTTTTCATCTGAAAGATGTATGTAGTAGCACTTTACATGGCCGTCAATATGATGTTAACCTAGAGAAATGTGCGCTATTGAAGTGTTTGTTGGAGCGCGTTCGCTGCAGGACAGGCTCCGGTGCGCTCACTTGCTCTTAAAATCTCCGTCATTCTTGGTCATACAGAAAAAGTAGCCCAATACATCTTTCGAATCGAAAAGAACAGACGTACGTTTATTTGTGTGCACTCAGAATAACAACGAAACGTTGCGCTTTTAAGCAAACAGGATGCGCTTTAGGTCTCATGTGAACTTGAGCGAGAAACTTCGAAACTCCGTCTTTGAAAAATATATCTATAGAGAGTGAAATTTCAAAAAAATAAAAATAGGAGACGTGTGTGTTAGCATGGATGATTTACATGAAATTTAATCTGTGCAACACTGTGCATAAGATGGCTTTCAGTTCAATATAATAACAAAAAACGACATTTTGGGTTTTTATTCAACTAATAAGGTGGGCACGCTGTGATCTGTACTATATTTTTACTGTAATTGATAGTTATCGGCAAAAAAAAAAAAAAAAAAAAAACAACACAGGAGTGGGAGGAATGGGAGTCATTCTTCCGGGAGTGGAACGGGATTTTCCTCCAGTTTTTTCGTGGGATTGGGACGGGAAGAGATTAAAGTTTGTGATGCATTTTGGAAACAGGAGATGAGCCCCTGGTCTAATGCGCCACCTGGCTTCAGAAACCCGTTCTCAAAGACTTACTTTTAGTCTTTTTGGGTAGCACACATATTCTGAATGCCTTCGGCAGAATTCAAATGAGCCATTTTAATCTAGATTAATCTAGATTAATTCCAAAATTAATCTAGATTAAAAAAAATAATCTATGCCCACCACTAATATATATATATATATACATACACTCACTGGTCACTTTATTAGGTACACCTGTTAAATTGCTTGGAAACACAAATTGCTAATCAGCCAATCACATGGCAGCAGCTCAATGCATTTAGGCATCTAGATGTGGTGAAGACGACTTGCTGAAGTTCAAACCGAGCATCAGAATGGGGAAGAGGATTTAAGTGACTTTGAACGTGGAATGGTTGTTGGTGCCAGACGGGCTGGTCTGAGTATTTCAAAAACTGCTGATATACTGGGATTTTCACACAGAACCATCTCTATGGTTTACAGAGAATGGTCCGAAAAAGAGAAAATATCCAGTAAGCGGCAGTTGTGTGGACAAAATGCCTTGTTGATGTCAGAGGTCAGAGGAGAATTGGCGGACTGGTTAGAGGTGATAAAAAGGCAACAGTAACTCAAATAACCACTTGTTACAACCAAGTTATGCACAATACCATCTCTGAACACACAACACATTGAACCCTGAAGCAGATGGGCTACAGCAGCAGAAGACCACACCAGGTGCAACTCCTGTCAGCTTAGAACAGGAAACGGAGGCTACAATTAGCTCAGGCTGTCTTGTCTCAATGGTTCAGGCTCATAACAATAATAATTACATAATTATTAAAACTTTCCTTAAATAATGATTGAAATATGGTTATGTATTCACAATGTAAGACAATATATTACTTACTATAAAACGTTGCTACTACTAATCGTCTCAGGTTACGTATGTAACCATGGTTCCCCGAATGGGGAACGAGACACTGCGTCCCCTAGGGGTCGCTACGGGGAACGCCCTCAGCGTGACTCGTGTCTGAAGATACATATGTAAAAACACCACCTGTTGGCCGGCGACAGCCCATGACGTCACTACCGGCGTGCCACAATATAAGTGCCGCGGGAGAATACATCATCAGCTTCTTCGTCTGAAGCTTGCGTCCGAAGCATGGCCCAAAGCCTAGGGGACGCAGTGTCTCGTTCCCCATTCGGGGAACCATGGTTACATACGTAACCTGAGACGTTCCCCTCCATGGGAACTCGAACTGCGTCCCCTAGGGGTCGCTACGGGGAACGTTATACCCACTTCACCATGCTGAGGGGAATGCAAGCCAATTTCGCGAAAAAGGCGAGCACTAAGCCAACTCTACCCGGCTAAGGGAGTTGCCCCTGGGACGGCTGATGGCTGTCAGTGATATTATCCCCTTCGGCCAAAGGCCCGAGCTGCATACCCTAGTACTTACCTGCTAGGTGCCGGGATTACCGGGCCTAGGGTAGAGCTCAAAGTCTTGGAATCAGAAAAAGATTCCTTTAAGGGGATATGGCCAAGCACCTGTCCTGGCCGATCACTCAGGGGTTACCACTTGCTCTGCCCAAGCTTACTGAGGGAACTGTCTCAACAGACCTCTTGGTAGCGTACACCCTTTTTTTTTTTTTTTTTTGGACCCAACATATATGGGACAAGGGAGCGGGGCCCAAGGCACAAGCCGGGGCTTTGACCAACTCAAAAAAGGGCACGAAGCTGTGCGCGTAACCCTACCCTTACGGGATTTTTAGAAAGAACGCAGAATCTTTTGATGTGCGGACTTACCACTGAGTGGATTTTAGAAAGTGCCCAAAGTCTCGCGTGTGCACTTATTAGAAGAACGTTCTATGCCCTGGAGCGGAGAACTACTCATTCCTCGGAGTGAGAGGGAACTCAGACGCTCAGAAGGGAGCGGCAAGCTCATAGATGACCCTCTATGGTGAGGGGAGCAATGCTGGCTCGACCAACAAGGCGAGCGACCTATCACAGAGCTCTGGGGGGCGGAGAAACTCGGACGCTCAGAAGGGAGCGGCATGCTCATAGGTGACCCTCTGGTTGAGGGGAGCAGTGCTAGCTCTACCGACGGCGAGCTCTGGAGAGCGGAGAACTCATTCCTCGGAATGAGAGGAACTCAGCTACCAATGAGGAGCTCTAGAGCGGAGAACTCACTCCTCAGAGTGAGAGGGAACTCAGACGCCCCGAAGGGAGCGGCATGCTCATAGCAATGCTAGCTCGACCAACCAGGAGAGCAACCTATCACAGAGCTCTGGGGAGCGGAGAACTCATTCCTCAGAATGAGAGGGAACTCAGACGCTCCGCAGGGAGCGGCATGCTCAATGGTGACCCTCTAATGAGGGGAGCAATGCTAGCTCTACCTATAACGAGCTCTGGAGAGCGGAGAACTCATTCCTCAGAATGAGAAGGAACTCAGACGCTCAGCAGGGAGCGGCATGCTCATAGATAACCCTCTATAGTGAGGGGAGCAATGCTAGCTCGACCAGCACGGAGAGCGACCTATCACAGAGCTCTGAGGAGCGGAGAACTCATTCCTCAGAATGAGAGGGAACTCCGCCGCTCAGAAGGGAGCGGCAAGCTCATAGGTGACCCTCTAGGTGAGGGGAGCAATGCTAGCTCTACCGACAGCGAGCTCTGGAGAGCGGAGAACTCATTCCTCAGAATGAGAGTGAACTCAGACGCTCAGAAGGGAGCGGCATGCTCAAAGGTGACCCTCTAACGAGGGGAGCAATGCTAGCTCTACCTATAACGAGCTCTGGAGAGTGGAGAACTCATTCCTCAGAATGAGAAGGCACTCCGCCGCTCAGAAGGGAGCGGCAAGCCCAACCATGAGCTCTGGAGAGCGGGGAACTCATTCCTCGGAATGAGAGGGAACTCCGCCGCTCAGAAGGGAGCGGCATGCTCATAGGTGGCCCTCTGGGTGAGGGGAGCAATGCTGGCTCTACCAACAGCGAACTCTGGGGAGCGGAAAACTCATTCCTCGGAATGAGTGGACATTCAGACGCTCCGAAGGGAGCGGCATACTCATAGGTAACCCTCTTATCGTGAGGGGAGTAATGCTGGCTCTACCCTTGCAGTGGTGACCAGAATGACTGAAGATCCAGGAGGATCCGCAGAAACCTCCGAGGGGACTCACGTCCAGACCATCAGTAAGGCAGTTCGAGAATACAGAACCTGCCTGAAATCATCATAGGTCCAGCCTGACTGCAGTTCTTAGGCTCCCACCTGACCTCGGTTCCGGTGGGGTAGATGGTGGTTTGCAGGGGAATTAAGAGGGAAGCTAAGGGTCGATGGTAGAACCCTCCCCGAGGGAGGGGAGTAGATATTATTTTTTACTCTGGTCCAGACGAGAGCCTCTTTGAGAACTTCGTCTGGATCACCTCCCTCAGGTCTTGCCTCTTACCTCTCTTTGACCAGTACCTCCCTCTACCCCTACCCGCAGGTGGGGGAGGGGCACGAGTCGCGACACTAGCCTTCTGCGCCCGTCTCTGGTCCTCAGACCAGGATGGGCCAGGACCCCCGCTTTGTTCGGGCTCGGACCTGGACCTTCTTGGAATGAAGGTTTTGAAGGCAGCTGAGCGCCCTCGCCTCCCTAAACTTCTCGACCACCGTCTCGACGGAGGCACCGAAAAGCTGGGAGGGCGAGATTGGAGCGTCGAGCAGAAAGCCCTTCTCTTTCTTCTCGAGGTCTGCCAGATTCACCCACAGATGCCTCTCCGTTACCACCATGGCTGCCATAGACCTGCCCATAGCAGAGGCAGCCTGCTTGGTGGCACGGAGGGCTAGATCTGTGGTGCGGCGCAGCTCGGCTACCTCGTCAGGTGACAAGCCCTGACCGCTATCCAGGTCCTTCAGCAGGTCCGCCTGGTACGCCTGAAGCACCGCCATGGTGTGCAACGAGGCGACTGCCTGACCCGCTGCTGCGTACGCCCTGCCATTCAAGCGTGATGTAGCCTGAAGGGGCATGGATGGCAAGGAGGGAACCTTCAGAGAGGGTGTCTCCCCCATAGAGAGATAGCTAGCTAGCGTCTCTTCTACAGGGGGCATCCTCTCATAGCCGTTTTCACGCATCCCTGTAATGTTAGCATAACTGTTACGCTGGAACCTGTGGATGCGAGAGGGAAAAGCTTTTTCCATTCCTTCTCAACCTCCGTATGGAGATCAGGAAGAAATGGAAGGTTCACTTGAGCTGGGGTTTTATGGCCAGGAAGAAATCGCGCATCGAGGCGTCCTCGCGGCGCCGCCATTTTGGTTCGCTCCCACGGCAAGTCAAGCCTTGCCGTGGCGCGTTCCATAACATCCAGCAGCTCTTCGTACGCAGGGCAGGAGTTTTGAGAGAGTTCAGTCTCAACATCCTCACTCTCAGACATCTCCTGCTCTTCCTGGGCATAACCCAGCAGAGCACTAGCCGCCGGATCAGATGATATCAGAGAGATTACATCATCATAATCGAGCGGCTCGCCCTCGTTCTTTGCCGACTCGTGTAAAAGGGAAATCTCCCTCTCAAACTCATCGGCTAGATCCGCCTGCGAGCCCCACGATTTCATTCTCCTCCGTGCCTCGGCAGCGGTGGGTCTTGAATCGCGGGAAGCAGACGGCTGCCCCTCTTTCCTCGAAAAGAGGGACAGGCGAGAGCGGAGCCTCCTCATAGGGAGCCGCTCACAATGCACGCAAACCGCCCCCTCAAGGACATCGCGTGCGTGCTCTATGCCCAAACAAAAGACGCAACAGTCGTGTGTGTCATCGGGTGTCAAATAACGAGGACACGGATCCACACACTTCCTAAACGCCTCGCTAGTGCTCGCCATAGAGTTAGAAAACTGTACTCTTACCAGATTCACTTTGCACGCTTCAAACAAACCAGTCAGTGAAGACGAAAAAGCTGATGATGTATTCTCCCGGCGGCACTTATATTGTGGCACGCCGGTAGTGACGTCATGGGCTGTCGCCGGCCAACAGGTGGTGTTTTTACATATGTATCTTCAGACACGAGTCACGCTGAGGGCGTTCCCCGTAGCGACCCCGTAGCCCCTAGGGGACGCAGTTCGAGTTCCCATGGAGGGAAACATACTTTTTACTTTCTTTTCTAGTGCTTTTTACGATAGAATCGTTTATGATACAATCGAAGCAATTTCACAGGAAATTAAGTTTCTAAAATAGATTTATATTGTAGAAACTCAATATAATTAACTTATGGCAAAATCTGGTTAATTCAGTATAATCGCTGATGGTTGCTTCCTCTGAGTTCCTCCAAGGGGTTGTCATAATCTCTTCTCAGGTGTTCGGTCATCTCAGATCATTTAAGGGTTGGATCCAGACTGAAGCTTGTGTAATTCCTAGTTACCACAGGATGTTAATCACATGGCAGACACAGAGAAACAAATAAAGACAATTAGCGTAGCAGTTGTTCCATCCAGGAACAACCCTGGATGAAAATTATATATAATGAAATATAGATCCAAGTATTCACTATGTAATAAAAAAAACAGTATTACTTATAAAAAAACATGTTATTAATACCAATAAATACTTTTATTTTGAATCAGTAATGATTGAGATGAGTCAGTAATGATTTGAAGTGGATCAAAAAAGTTTGTCAAAGTTGGCATAAGACAAGAACACATTTTGGTTTTAGGTTTTAACTTGATGAAAGGTTTTGATCCACTTCAAAGGTTGACTACTGTAATTCATAATTAAATTAAACGTAAACGTTTTTAAACAAATTGTTATTTGAATGAAATAAAAAAAAAATTTTTTTCTGTCTGTCTGTCTGTCTATCTGAAACCAACAGAAACACAAATACAATACATTTCCAAAATCATGGCTTATGCATTTTAAAATAGAATCACAAGCGCAACCATTATCTGTCCCTAAAATAGTAGGAGAAAAAAAGCGGTTGACACAAATGTTCAACAAAGTCCCAGTGCCTCGATTTAACCCAACCTAAAAATCGGACTGACTGATGGGACGACAAGGATGTCAATGTGCTACTGCAGCTATTTGAGAGAGAAATAAATTATAATAAAAAAGTATACAAATGACAAACCGTAAAAACGATAAGATCATCTGTCAAGATGCTTTCACATACTGACACGCACATCAGACTGTCTGAAACAAAAGCTGTCAGTCTGCGAGACGGGGTGAGGGAGGTTGTCATAAGAGGATGCTAAGCAAGCATTCAAGGAAATTAAATAGCGTCTCGCAGACAGAAGACAAAGGTTGCTAAAAAAACAAACAAAAAAAAACATCAAACTCTCCCTGGAGGACAAGAACACACACACAGGCATCTGAGAAGAGCGGTGACCCAATTGTAAAAAAAAAAACAAAGAGCATTCAATGATGCCTTGAGGGAAAATCCCTGAGTCCTGAAACATTACAGCCCTTCTTAACCCAGCCTGCTAATTGAACTGGCTTACTTTAAACTTCACTTTCTCCTGAGTGTGCTTTAAATACAAACTCTCTCAACAAACTGACATGAAAGGTGACAAGTAGCTGTACTGCATATACACTTGAAGGAGCTCCTTCTGTAATTCTCATGAGCACTATCGCTGTGAACTGTACTGTGAAAAATCAGTTCAGTGTGAAGTAAATAAGTTCAGTTCAATTCACATTGCTTAAACTGACAGTTTGTTTACGACATTTATTAATCTGGTTTATGTTAATTTACAAATATAATGTTTTTGGTCATGCATAATATAACTATATGTTAAATATCTTAGTTTTAGTAAAAAAAGTAACATCAATCAACTTTAATCTTGTAAGATAATTGCTATTTAATTAATTAACTAAAGTTAACATTAAAATTATAAAGTTGAATTATTATGAAGTATTTTCTTTAATGATTGATATTTAAAATGAATCATACATTGCATATCAATATTTGAAGCAAAATTGCATATATAATGTAGCAGATGAGTAATTTTAGATAGACATGAGAAATGCGTCAATGTATGGATTATTAGTTTTTATGTTTTTAAGGGGAGTCAGCTGATTAAAACAATGAATCATGTTCTTTGTGTTAACATGAATTATACTGAACCTGCTGAAATGTTGCTATAAATATACTTTATTTTTCAAATGTACTTTCTTATTAATATAAATACATATATATTGGTACTTGCCTCCAGCAGGTTAGTGATAACCTTACACTTCAAATAGTTTCCATTTATAAATTAATTTGACGAAATAAAATAGTTTTAATGAATGTAATACCTGCCTTAAAGAAATACAGCAATTTTGACCAAACTTATTTTAATTTCTTAAACAGAAACGCATTGGTAGCGCTACTACTATGAATACGGATTAAGTATTTTGGCATAAGCATAGAAATTACATACAATTAAATGATTGTCAATAATTAAAACATTAAATACAAACAAATTAAGTTTGGTTCTGATATTACTCATCAGAAATATCTGGATTTTATTTGAAGTACTGAAATTACGGAAACAAAAAAAATACATGAATTTTAATTAATAAAAAACTGTAATGCTACAAAAGCGCACGAAATCACTAAAATTTAAAGTAAAATAAAAATTGAAATTGTATATGTTGTATGAAAATATCAAAATAAAAGTAAATTAAAAAATAATGATTGATACTATAATACACATACATAAATATTACTAAAATAACACTGCCCACATTGACTTTATTACATACTTATTATGAGGGTATGATTTTTTTTATAATTAATACATTAATGTGTTAAACTGAAATTTCCACTAATCGTTTTTTTTATAATAATATAACATGACGCATATGACCCCTTTTAGGGGTAGGGTACGGTGGCCGAGAGAGCTCAACATGCTGCAAATAGAAAAAGCACCTGCAAATTAAGAAAACAACTTTGTCAATTTGACAACACACGCGCTGCAAATGCTCACAACATAACCAAATAAAGAAACTCAATGCAAAAACTCACAAGACAAAAAAAAAGAAAAAGAAACACACTGCAAATAAAATTCCTTATTTGTTTGTGTTGTGAGCATTTGCAGCACCTGCTGTCAAATTGATGAAGTTGTTTTCTTGATTTGCTGGTGCTTTTTCTATTTGCATTTGTTTTCTGAAATTGCAGCATGTTGAGCTCTCCCGGCCACCGTAGCAGGGTCCCTTAGAACTTTCACAAAAAAAAAAAGGAAACAAAAAAAAGGCCCAATCTAAAAGACACTTTTCTGGTCTTTTCACAGTTGGACACATTCAGAGTCGCACCCCCATACACCGCTTCCATCATATCACACATACTGTAGGCTGCATGGAGCCCTTCATAGACCTCTTAGGGCACAAACATGTTACATTAGGCGAAGTGAGTGCAGCAGAGGCCATTTGGAGCACATCTGTTCAGACACTTTCCCTACTAGCCAAAAACAT
The DNA here is from genome assembly GCA_003573665.1 of Oxygymnocypris stewartii. Classification (NCBI taxonomy): domain Eukaryota; kingdom Metazoa; phylum Chordata; class Actinopteri; order Cypriniformes; family Cyprinidae; genus Oxygymnocypris; species Oxygymnocypris stewartii. Next base: position 4,501 of record QVTF01000428.1, on the reverse strand, counting down.
GGAAAAAATAATACTGACATGTGCTGTGCTGCCATGAAGACAGGCAAGGTGAGGCGTTTAATTCCTTTACGGAGACAGATAAAGAGAGGCTGGACTATAGATGAATAAGCGATTAAAGTGGGTTTGTGGAATGAGAGAACTTGTATTAAAATCCCAAGCAGTGTCAGAACAGGGATTGCGGTATGGAAGAGCTTAAAACTGAGCTCTGAGATCAGAAGTATGATTTCATAATTTCCATCAGCTTAGACACCGTCTAACTGGTGACCTACTCTCAGTGTTTGTGTGCATGCATCCCACTGAGGTTTCATAAGAAACTGATGTCCTCAGATAAATACCTGTCAAAAGCTGGAATTACACATTTCTAAGCAGGTGCGGCTGGGAAAACAGAGCTGAATATGGATGCTGGGTGACTGAAGGTTGACAGGAAGCATGCTGATTGTTCAGGCAGATTAGAAAATTGATTTCTCCACTTGCCTCAATATTCCACATGTAACCATCTACATCTGGTTGATATAATAGTCATACTGCCACAACTGCTTTTAAATGTCTGGACATTCATGTAATGAAAATGCTGTTGCCTTCAGTTTTTGGACAAGCAGAGAGAATCATATAGACATATAAACATGATGGTTGAGACAAGACCCCCGCCCCACATCCATATGGCATTGGCAAACCGCTGATGACAAAAACTTCAAACAAATTACTTTAGTTAATCCATCATCACATGCTAAATCTAAAATCAATCTCCTGAGTACACTTAACTGCAAAGATTATGTTTAGAAAAACACATGAGCATTAACTGGGAAAGTATGTTGTTTGTACAATGAGGGATGGACTTAAATGTCAAAATAAGAGTCATGTGACTTGTATTTTTTATTAAAACATGGCTTCCCTATCAGATTCTATGCCTGATTTTCTACCCCACACCACAGTGTTAACACTCATGTTTAACATGTTGGCAAAAAATGTAAAGATATTGAGTATTTATATAGTAGATATTAGATGAGTAATACAGGGCCCTGTGATTTCCGCAATGTTGAAAACATGACAAGAGGTCATAAAAGTGAACCAGAACGCGTAATGTCATGAAAAGAGAAAAATTTGGAGGAAAATAATCTATATCAGATCACATATAGACTAGTGTCTGTGAAAATTGAGCCTCAAAAAAAAGACTTTAAATACGATTCCTGCATGCTGCATATCTCTGTGTGAGTGAGTGGCGCAGATGTGCAGTTTAATTTACGTCATTACTGATGCACTAAATGAGGACGTGAACAACATATTAACTGCTCTGAGAGTCACTTCTGTAAGCATTGGACTGTTTCCTTTAGAAAAACTCTCCTCAGTATACACACAAACAAAACTCCGCAGCAACCTGTCAAAATAAAAGTCTAGATAAAATTTGAAGACAGATTGTGAACGAAAGATATTACTTGTGTACAGTAGAGTGTACATCTTAATACTGCTACTACAAATAATACAATTATTATTCAACTTCATTTTTTACGGAATAATCACACATTTTTTTTTAACAGTACACCTGTTGTGCAGCATTTGACCACCCCCCCCAAAAATAGTAATAACAATAATTTGCATTTGATTACAAGAAAATAAATACATTCTCGTTATTTCAAGACTGCTTTTGATTAATAACCATTCAAATAGATACAAAATAAAAAGCAGAATACAGAAAAAAAAAAAAATACATTTGAAGAAAAAAAATGTTACTTCATAGGTAAATCTAATTTCATATAATACACTAAAATTATCTAAAAATAAAATAATAATAAAAACAGATTTTGTAAATAAATAAATAATAAAAAAAAACAGTAGTATTTTGTAGGGCCCTATAATACTGTAAATTTACTTTTTAACGTTTTTTTTACAATTGTTTTTGTCTATTTAACTATATTTTAACATTTCTCCATTACTCCAGTCTTCAGTGTCATGTGATCCTTCAAAAATCATTCTAATATGCTGATTTACTGCCCAAGAAAAATTTATTATTATTACCAATGTTGAAAACAGTTGTGTTGCTTAGTATGTTTGTGGAAACTGTGATAGTACCACTGAAAATATGGGAAAATAAATAATTGAAAGAAAATAAAATGAAAAAGAAAAGAATAAATAAAAAGAAAAGAACATTACTTTTATGGAGCACATTACATTTATTAACGTCAATGTTACCTTGATTTTTATTTCAGATTAATTATGTTAACTAAAACATAATCATTTAATTAATTAATTAATTAATGTATACTAGTCTCCCAAAAAATGTTTTGAACATTGATAATAATAAGAATCATAATAATAATTGAGCAATGCTACTGAAAATTGATTCAGTAATTTAGCTTAATATTCTTATGAAAACTTGAATTTATAATATAAATTAATTAATCAAATATCTGAGAGATTTGTGTATATAATATAATATAGTGAATTATATATATAAATATGTATATTCACACACAGTATAAACGTTGCCTGAAATGTCCAACCTAAACTCTTATTCATCACAATAGTATTTCTTAATAAAACATTTAGAAGCAGCTCAGCTTGTTCTTTATATGGGTCTGCTGACTGGTGTCTACACAGCCTTGTTTGTGTCCAACAGCAGAAGAATGTGTGAAATATGCCTTTAGTGGGCAGCTGGTGGACTACAGTATAGCACAAAATGTGACAGATTTCTGAAATGTTATTTGGATTACATTAGCTGGCCAGCTTAACTGCCTTTACATCAAATAAATATGGACAGGACAGTAAAGATAATTTCAACTCAACGCAATCCAGAGTATTGGTGTCACATCAAAACAAGAATGTGAATGGACACACACAGACACACACAAACACACCTTCAAGCATAAAACAATTTCAGAGGCAGTAAATATCTAATCCATTTGTAGACTACAACTGTCAATCACCTATGGGATGAACCCTTGTTTACCATTTTGTCCATTTTCCACATTTATTTTTTTACATGTCTGTGTGGTGTGTGTGAGAGAGAGAGAGAGAGAGAGAGAGGAGGAAGAGGAGAGAGAGCGGATGAGGAGGAGATCGAGAGATGAGAGAGAGAGAGGAGGAAGAGAGAGGGGAGAGAGAGAGAGAGAGAGAGCAGAGAGAGAGAGAGAGAGGAGAGAGAGAGAGACTGCAAAGTTTAGAGCAGACTCTTCCTCCTACAACCACAGCCATCAACCCCAGCAGTGCTCCTCCCCCTGACTCCTATAGCCAAACAATGCCCCAGATCGTACTCCTAATGGACTCGAATGGCACATTTGTTGATGAAAAGAAACTGTTCCCGAGAAGAAACGTCATGAAAATATGGTGCCCAAACACACAGAAGGCCCTGGAGCTCTTGTGTGAAGAACAGCTGGGTTCCCCCAGCCATATTATCATCCACACCGGCACCAACGACATGAGAGCCCAACAAGATAGAGTAGCTACAGCTCTCATTAATGTAGCAGAGAAAGCATCCTCCAACTTCCCCAACTCCAAAATCATCCTCTCCACCTTGCTGTTGCGCTCTGATTTCCACCCAGACACCATCAGGCATATAAACGCAAGAGTGTCTAGAGACTGTAACCTAAAGCCCAATGTTTACCTAGCTCAACACCCCACCTTGAATCTCAACAGCCTTTACGACCATGTCCATCTCCACAGAAGGGCAGTTCCCATCTTTGCCAAGACCCTAAAGGACATCGCACTGAGCCGCAGCTCTAGCGCACTGCAGCGACCCCGTGGACACCCCGTAGAGTCACTACAACGACACCCTTTAAATCACCGCCACCTCCACCGGAGGAACCCCACGACAGGCTCTATGCATCACGCTGGAACACACCGCATCAGCAGGCCTGCAGCTCCTTCACCCCATCATCCACATGAACATCAGCAGGAGCAGCACCCAGACAGCCAGAGCTACACCGAAGCAGCCAGCAGATCACTGGTAAACCCCAGTACCAGCCAGCCGAGTCCATCTCAATCCAGAGACCTCAGAAACATCCAGCACATGCTGACTCTGCTGTGCTCTCACCTAATGGGTTAGTGACTTGGGCAAAAAAAAAACAAAAAAAAACAAAAGGATGACAAATGTATGTGTATATATGTATCGATACATGCGTATTTACACTTAGCCCATATGTGTGTTTTATTTAAATATTTATAAAGAAAAAAGAACCTCTTAGATATGTATAAATATAAAAAAAGGATGACAAATGTATGTGTATATATGTATCGATACATGCGGATTTACACTTAGCCCATATGTATATGTGTGTTTTGTTTAAATATTTATAAAGAAAAAAGAACCTCTTAGATATGTATTTAAAGAAAACAAAAACACTATATATGGATATATTCTCAGATATGTATCATACTCTCTAAAATATTCTACTTGATCTATCGGTTCAGCATACTGATGTTTGTCTTGTTTTTGAAATAACAAAGGTGATTAATGAACTCATATTCCTTAAAAATCTCATGTTGGAATGTTCAAGGACTTAGGTCC